>BSBK01006360.1:0-270000 GCA_027943335.1 Chamaecyparis obtusa | reverse complement strand
ATAAACTCATTTAAAAAATCCAACATTGAGAGCCTCTAGATGTATTAACTACAATTAACTAAAGACCAATATTAAAAATAATAAATTTATACAAACTAATAACTACAATTTGTTGTTTGTTTCTAACATGGGCATCAATAAAAGGAGTGGTCAAACAAGATTACTTATGAGTGGTACATTTCTAGGATTTTTGTTAATGATATATATTCTAGCAGAGTAAGTGGAGAAGGGCCCCAAAGCTCATTGTTTTTGTGGTATATAGTGTGAATATAGATATGTTAATTATTTAGTCCATTAAATAAAAATATGGACCATTTGACAATGTGATATAAAACAATGAACAAACTAGATATTACTCCAAAATGAATTTGACACTAAAGAGGCCTTTTATCACAAATATAACACCTCACAAAAAAAATCTCATTAAGAACATATAAACTAAATTGACATAATATTTTAAGATTGAGGTTCTAAAATTTAATTTCCAGTAAAAAAAAATTATATATAGATAGGTTTCTATGAATTATGGTCACGCATTACTACAAAATTAAAATATTCAAACAATATATAAGGATTTAAGCTATGATTCTAATATTGTTTCGATAAACTATAAGTAATACATTTTGAAATTCTCCAAATTTTGATTTATACACTTCCACAATGCACAACTTAATAAAAAACGTATATATTTTTCACGAATTTTCATATATTAATTTTTTTTTGTAATAACTAGTTGTGGCTGCTGAAAATAATTACAGGAAACTTTCCACCATTTATACTAAGCGATGGTTATGTATAAAATCTAAAACAGTTTTCTTTAATAATACCAATTCCAGTTTCTGTTGTTATATTAATAGAGCCGCCACCTAAGCAACAAACCTAATGTGTATATTATAATAAATAGCAAGAACTTATTGTGAATTAGAACCCAATTTGAACCTGTAGCTCACGTATATACAACTACAATTATCACAGAATACAAGCAACATGGAAAACAGGAGAAAAGAAGAGGAGATTGGATGAATGCAAAAATCAAACCTTGAGATCAAGTGTGGAGGCATTGACATAATCCTCAAATGTAAAACTGGTGTTATTTTCGAGCTCATCAGCACCAGTAAAGACAACGATCATGTAGTTGATGCTTTTTGGTCCGAACAGCATTTGTAAGATATCTAAAATATCAGCTTCCTCTTCTGTGAATCGGTTTTTAATCGAGAGAACCAAAATAAATGCGTGTACACCATCCCTTGCAAGTTGAACACAATTCACAACTTCTCTGTCGGTAAATTTACTCGCATTTCTATCAAAGAGACCTGCAGCGAACATTTTTATTATTTTGATTTGTTTTTCACATGTTTCAAATTTTTCCATGATTGTAAAAATTGAACTCATTCTAGAAAATAATCGAAAAGCGGTAGATATTCACATTGGGACTTAAGTGCCAATGAATATGTATATAAAAGATTCGTTTATAAGGAGTCAGAATAACTACGCTAATATGCAAGTGCAAAAATTTGATGTGGATTCCACTTTACAGTTACTTTCTGAATGGAAAGTTGTGATCATGGTGTATATAGAAAGACTAATTTTCCAGAAAAAATGTCGATTACTATCCTACAATATGATTGAAACCCTTACAATATGATTTAAACCCTGTCATTTTCGTGTGTGTACCTTACAAGGTATTGCAATATTTTATAACATTAAATTCCTACTAAAAACCTTGCAAGATAACATTGGATATTATTTAGTTATTTGGTAATGTAACTTATTTTGAGAATGATTTATTTGTTTCACCATTTTAAAATATTATTATATAAAAGTTATAAGATATCTCTTTTAAAGTATTATAATATGATAATGTTAAAGATGTATTGTTAACCAATTCTAATATTTCATATTTAATAATCGTATATACTTTGTCAATAATAGATGAATTCTTTGGATGCTTGGGTCTATTCCAAGGACAACACAAGAATGCATCTTATCTAAAATAGGCTCACTCTTCCCCTATTTTTAGTGATTTCAAATCATTTAGAAAATGAAATTATTAAAGAAGAGTAGTTTTGGTACAAGGTGACCGAAAAGTTTACCCATATGCACTAGTCATTTTTGTTTTGGTTTTTGACTATATATCGTATCAGGATACTATTCTCTACGAATGATTTAGATATTTTCTTAGCCAAGTGATTTGTAATTTGTCCTGAAATCTTCCACATTACAAGATTTAGTCTTGTGTTTTTGGAGTTATCATTGTAAGCCTCTCAAAATCTTGTTTGTAGGATTTTATGTTATTATATTTCTTATAGTGTGAAATAGGACTAATCATTCTTAAGGTTGAACTATAATAAAGTTATGTTTCTTAAAATTTTACTAGAATGCCCTCTATTACTCCATATGGATATACATGGTTTTGTAGACTTATGGATATAATTAGAGAGGTATAAGAGTTCATCCATACGAGTTTCAAATAATTTCATGTAACACATCATAACATCCAATAGATTGAAGTGTCACAATATGTTAGTGATGCTCTTTTCTCTATAGTTTAATAGGTTTCTCAACATGAAATATCACATAATCATCATATACTTTATAAGATTGTGGCAGGGGTTCTATGGATAGTCTATACTATTCAAATCTTAGTCTACATGATACTTTTGGTCTCTCTCTCTCTATAGTTGATGCAAGACCATCTTGGGTTTTTGAGCAATCTTGCATCAACAAAAAAAAATATTTCTTGATTTTTGTACCTGTTTTCTATTGTTTACATTATAATTGTTGCATTTTTTGGTTTCATGTTGTGCGAAGATTACATGATGTTGAAGACCTATTTGGAAACCTTCTCCTATGATCACATAAAGATTGGATAGACCATTTCAAAGTTATAGCTATTTTCCTTGCCGTCGGAGCCATATTTTCCTACAGTTTTTGTGCTAATTGCGTGTAGTGGCACTTTTGATCCTTAAGGAATCAGCCTTTGCACTCTTAACCTAAAGTGATACCTTCTCCTAAGAGTGCAAGTCCTAATTTATTATGAGGAAAAAGTTATGACCATTTTTCTCAAGTACCTATTTTCTGCCAGTTTTCACATGAAACATGGAGTGTTTCATCTTGTGCGGTTCCATGTGATGAAATGGGGCCTTGTGTAGTTAAGGGCATGTTCTTGGCTCATGTGTGGACCTAAATGTAAAGTCGCATCAATTTATGTTCATTCTTTGATTAGTTTTGGTATAAATCTTCTAGACTGGACCTAATGTAATTAAATGCCTAACTGGATGACTTGTGGCTTAGCTAGCTATAGGAGTCTAGATTGATGTAGTAGGGAAGGTGGTAAGAATAGAATTATCAAGATACATCATTGGAGACAAAGTTAGGATACGACCTGAGACTCTGAATTCATAATTCTCATTGTATTTCATCTTGCACGGTTCTGTGTGATGAAATGGGGCCTTGCGTAGTTAAGGGAATGTTCTTGGGTCATGTGTGGACCTAAATGTAAAGGTGCATCAATTTATATTCATTCTTTCATTAGTTTTGGTTTAAATATTCTAGACTGGACCTAATGTAATTAAATGCCTGACTGGCTAACTTGTGGCTTAGCTGGCTATATAAGGAGTCTAGATTGATGTAGTAGGGAATCAAGAAGGTGGTAAGAATAGAATTATCAAGATACATCATTGGAGACAAAGTTAGGATGCGAGCTGAGACTCTAAATTCATAATTCTCATTATATAAGGCTGAAACTCGGAAGGCCTCACAACCGGGCATGTTCAAAGAAATAATATAAATTCTTTGTTGTTTCTACCAGTTACTTGTCTCATATCCATTGTGATTTCAATTGTTTCATGTGAATTTCATATTGCTCCCATTATGTAACTTTGAGCAGGGCTTGTTTGTGGATTCAAGTGGGTTCAATTTTGTTGATTTTGCTTGTATTTACCCCACCCTCAAGCATCAAGTGGTATCAGAGTGAAGTTCTTTCTTGTGGATTGAATTATGGAGAACCTTATTGGATTGGTTGTAGGGTGGCAGATCTAAGATCTTATCTATAACTTGCAGAAGGTTACAATCTTGCTGGAACCTAATTGTCAAGATGGTTTGTGGTAGAGGAAATGATAATGCTATCATGGATATGTTGAGCCAGATTGCAACTAGGCTTGAAGTTGTAGAGGTAGCCCAGAGAAGACGAGCACATCTTGAAGATGCTAGTGATGAAGAAGAAGAGGTAGCACCTAATCCTGAACCTGAAGTAGAACAAGATGAGGAAAGACTTTTGAGAGTTTTGTCTAGGGCTAACTCTAGACCTGCAATTGAAGTTGCTTGCTATGATGGAAGACTTGAGACCGATACACTTCTGGATTGGATCTATGAGATGGATAAATACTTTGAGTATGAAGGTACTCCTGATAATAAGAAGGTTAAGATAGGAGTCACAAAGTTGAAAGGGCATGCATCTCTTTGGTGGGATCATTTGCAAAATGAGAGACAAAAGAGAGGAAAAGAAAAGATCAAGACATGGATGAAGATGCTTGGAAAGATGAAGAAGAAGTTTCTTCCAACTGATTACCATGTTAGTTTGATGAGAAAAATGAAAAATCTGAGACAAAAGGACATGAGTGTGAAAGAATATACCAAGGAATTTTACAAATTAGATATCAGATCTGGACATGTGGATGATGAAGTTGAGAAAGTAGCTAGATACCTGAATGGTTCGAGGACGTCTATTCAAGACGAGATATGTTATGTGAAGATAGAAAGTGTGGAAGAAGCATATCAATTTTCTTTGAAGGTAGAAGAAAGATTGACAAAGAGACATGAACAAAGACAAAGAGGAAGAGGTGATAGATTTCAGAGAAGTAGAGGTAGATCTTATGGAGAAAGTAGGGGATCTGACAATGCAGTGGGGTATGTGCAAGATCATGAGGGGCCAAAAAGTGGCGATGTTAGTTCAAAACTTTGACAATGTAGCTGATGACTTTTTTTTCACCCGAATTCAATTAAAAAAAAAGGGTATCTTAAGGAGATTATCAACTTTCTATCGATATAATTGCTGTCAAATTTTGAATTCAGTAAGTAATTATTAGTTATTTTCTAATTGAGCTACCTCTAAAGTACTGATTTATATACTGATTGAAAAATGACTATAACATTCAAATGGTATAACATTTTTGAAATCTGAAAAATGCATCACATTCTATGCTTCGCCTACTATAAGGAAAATAAATAAATAAATTGAATTTTGTAAATTTTTGAATGAGTTAAGGTGGTTAGACACGGGAGTTTTTTTATTCTGAAAATGTTGTAGTAAAAAATTCATAATTAATTATTTTTTTGGAATAAAATTATAAAAAAATGTGTCACATCCGGGCATGAGTCTACTAATTATATATAAAATCTTATAATAAAATATTATCATTTGATTATGATTAAGGTGGTCAGACATACACCTACTTCTTTTTTTTTTCTTGAAATTTTTGTACTGCTGCATTGAAATCTACACTTTTCACCAATCATACTAACTTTTTATCAAAAAAGGCCTATTAGTTTAGAAACTAAATTCAATTTTCTATACATTCTATTCTTACAACTTTTTGATATTAGGTTCATAGCTAGTTGAAATTTTTACGTCAAGTTGACTAACCCTGATTTGCTGATATTTCATTGCCACTTAAGGGCATAGTTTGGCCCCTCATGATCTTGCACATAGGATGGAAAGATGACCCTGTTGGTAAAAGAGGTAACTACTCTAGAGGTAGCTATATTGGTTACTCTAGGAATAACAATAATGGGAAAGGGAAGAGAAATCTTGGTTTAAAGGTACTTGTTACAAATGTGGTGAAGAAGGACATAGAGCTTTTGAATGTACTAACTCTGGAAAGAAGATTGGAGGTAATGGTAGAAGTAATTTGGCTTGTGAATAAGTTGAGAAAATGTCTAATGAACCTGAATATGGTGAGAACTTGAGGCTAAGAAGGATCTTGTGGAATGAAGAAGCTGATGAGGAACCTATTCTGAGGAAAAGTTTGTTCAGAACTAGATGTAAGATTGCTGATAAATGTTGCCAGGTAATCATTGGTAGTGGAAGTTCTGATAATTTGGCATCTGAAGAGCTGGTTAACAAGTTGCAATTGTAGATATTGATACATCCTAAGCCTTACCATATTGCTTGGATCCAGAAGGAGCATAAACTACTTGTAAGTGAACAATGCCTTGTTAAATTCAAAATTGGGAATTATCATGATGAAGTTTTGTGTGATATTATGCTTATGGATTGTCATCATATTCTTTTGGGTAGACCTTGGCAGCATGATAGGAAAGCTTTGCATGATGGTAGATTGAATCAATATACTATTTGGATGGATGGAAAGAAACAAGTGTTATTGCCTTTAGTAGAGAAGTTTGATGAAAGTCATTGTACTGTACAGTCAGAGTATGCTTGGCTGATGGTAAAAAGTTTGCAAGAGAAATGAAAGAACATAATGTTTGTTTTGCTTTAATTCCAAGGAAAACTGAGAAACAAGATGAATTAGAACATGCACCTGAGGTTAAGTCTTTGTTGACTAAATTTCATGACATCATTTTTGATAATGTACCTGAAGGTTTACTGTCGATGAGAAGTATAAGTTATTGTATGGATTTGATACCTGGAGCTAGTTTGCCTAATAAAGCACCACATAGGTTGACAACTAATGAAAATACTGAGTTGAATAGACAAGTGCAAGAATTGCTTGAGAGAGGTTTGATTAGGGAAAGTTTGAGTCCTTGTGCAGTACCTGTTATGTTAGCACCTAAAAAGAATGGAGAATGGAGAATGTGCACTGATTCTAGAGCTAGAAACAAGATAAGAGTAAAGTACAGATTTCCTTTGCCTAGGATGGATGACATAATGGATAGTTTGAGTGGAGAAAAGTATTTCAAGAAGATTGATTTGAAAAGTGGATGTCATCAGATTAGAATTAGAGAAGGGGATGAATGGAAAACTGCTTTTAAGACTAATGAAGGTTTGTATGAATGGTTGGTTATGCCTTTTGGTTTGACTAATGCACCTAGTACTTTCATGAGGCTGATGAATGAAGTTTTGAAAATATTCTTGGGTAAGTTTGTTATTGTATATCTTGATGATATTTTGATATTTAGTAAGAGTAATGAAGAACATCTTGAACATATCAGATAAGTATTGCAAAGATTGAAGGAAGAAAAGTTGTTGATTAACCTGAAGAAATGTTCATTTATGAAAGAGGAGATTGTATACCTTGGTTTTGTAATTTCAACTAATGGATTGAAGATGGATCCTGAGAAAGTGAGAGCTATACTTGATTGGCCAACACTAGAGAATGTTGGAGAGGTAAGATCATTTCATGGTTTGGGTAGTTTTTATAGGAAGTTTATTAGAAATTTCAGTTCTATTTGCAATGCTATGACTGAAACTATGAGAGGAGATAAAGGGGATTTCAAATAGACACATGGAGCACAAAATACTTTTGAAACATTGAAACAAAGAATTTTAGAGCTTCCTACACTTGCTTTGCCTAATTTTAGTAAAAGTTTTTCAAGTTGAATGTGATGCTAGTGGTAGTGCAATGGAGTTGTTTTGAGTCAAGAAGGAAGACCTGTAACTTTCTTTAGTAAAAAGTTGAATGATGTTAAGATAAAATATTCAATTTATGACTAGGAATTCTATGCTATTGTTCAAGCTTTGAAGAAATGGAGACATTATTTGATGCCTAAAGATTTTGTGTTGTATACTAACCATAAAGCTTTGCAGTATTTGGGAAGTTAGAATAAATTTAATCAGAGACATATGAAGTGGGTTGAGTTCTTGCAAAAATTTTCATTCTCATTGAAGCATAAAAGTGGATAGTCAAATAAAGTTTCTCATGCCTTGAGCCAAAGAATGAGTTTGCTGATAGAGATGAGAGTTGAGGTACTTGGTTTTGATGATTTGAAGTGTTTGTATGAAACTAACATTGATTTTGCAGAACCTTGGAAAGCTTGTAAGGAACACATAGTAAATGATAAGTGGAATGATTATTTCATTCAAGAAGACATGTTGTTTAAAGGAGTTCAGTAGTGTATACCTAGAGGATCTATGAGAGAGAATATAATGAAGGAGAAATATAGTGGTGTACTTGTTGGACATTTTGGGATTGATAAGACTATGAATTTGATTTCAAAAAGATACTTTTGGCCACAAATTTATAGAGATGTACAAAGAATGGTTAGAGGTTGCAGAATTTCCCAAACAACAAAGGAAACTAGTTAGAATTTTGGATTGTATATACCTTTTTCTGTACCTTGGGAAGATGTGAGTATGTACTTTGTTCTTGGATTGCCTAGAACTCAGAGAGGTAATGATTCTATTTTGGTAGTCGTTGACAGATTTTCAAAGATGGCTCATTTCATACCTTGTAAGAAGACATTTGATGCATTGCATGTAGCTAAATTATTCTTCAAGGAAGTGGTAAGATTGCACAGTTTGCCTAAATCTATTGTTTCAGATAGAGATACTAGCTTTACTGGTTACTTTTGGAGAACACTTTGGAAGAAGATGAATACTGAGTCAAAATTTAGTTCTACATTTCACCCTCAGACAGATGGACAAACTGAAGTTGTGAATAGAAGTTTGGGAAACTTGTTGAGATGTTTAGTTGGAGATAAGCCTGCTAATTGGGATTTAGTTTTGGCACAAGCAGAGTTTGCATATAATAATTCTTTGAATAGAAGGACTAAGAGGACACCATTTGACATTGTTACTGGATTTTTTCCTAAGGGAGCCACAGAGCTGAGAGATTTACTTACTAAGACAAGAAGAAGTGTTGAAGCTAAGGATTTTGCAGTATTCATGAGAACTTTACATGATGAAGTCAAAAAGAATTTGGAGGACAGTAATCTGAAATATAAACAGAGAGCAAATAAGAGAAGGAGACATAAATATTTTGAGGTTGGAGATGAGGTTATGATTCATTTGAAGAAAAATAGATTTCCAGTTGGTACCTACAACAAGTTGAAAATGAAGAAGTTTGGACCTTGTAATATTTTGAAGAAGTTTGACAGTGGAAATACTTATGAAATAGAATTATCAGAGGACATGGACATATCACCTATATTCAATATTTTTGATATATTTGAGTACTTTGAATCAAATGATGAGATTGAAGATGATCTGGATTATCATAATAATAACAGAGACAACATTGAGAAGATCTTGAATAGTAGAGTGAGCAAGAGTACAAGAGGAAAAGACTACATGCAATATCTAGTTCAGTGGAAAGACAAGCCAATTGAAGACAGTTCATGGATTACACAAGCTAAGTTGGATCTTTATGATTTAGGTCAGAATATGAGAAGTGCCTGATTGGGACATCAGTTCTTTATTTACCCTAGGTGTCTGATCTAGGAGCATCTTGGGTCGTTAAGCAATCTTGCATCAACCAAAAAAAACATTTCCTGATTTATGTACCTGTTTTCTTTTGTTTACATTATAATTGTTGAATTTTTTGGTTTCATTTTTTGCGAAGCTTACATGATGTTTAGTACCTATTTGGGAACCTTCCCCTATGAGAACATAAATATTGGATGGACCATTTCAAAGTTATAGTTGTTTTCCTTGCCACTGGAGCCATATTTTCCTACAGTTTTTGTGTTGATTGTGTGTAGTTGTGTTGTTGATCCTTAATGAATCAGCCTTTTCTCTCTTAAGGAATTTAATAGGACCTAAAGTGCTATCTTCTCCTAAGAGCCCAAGTCCTAATTCATTGAGTAAAAATTTATGACCATTTTTCTCGAGTACTTATTTTCTGCCAGTTTACACGTGAAACATGGAGTGTTTCATCTTGCATGGTTCCATGTGATGAAATGGGGCCTTTTTTAGTTAGGGGCATGTTCTTGGGTCATGTCTGGACCTAAATGTAAAGGAGGATCAATTTATGTTCATTATTTCATTAGTTTTGGTTTAAATCTTCCAAACTGGACCTAATGTAATTAAATGCCTAACTGGCCGACTTGTGGCTTAGCTGGCTATATAAGGAGTCTAGATTGATGTAGTAGGGAATCAAGAAGGTGGTAAGAATAGAATTATCAAGATACATCATTGGAGACAAAGTTAGGATGTGAGCTGAGATTCTGAATTCATAATTGTCATTGTATAAGGTTGAAACCTGGAAGGCCTCGTAGTCGGGCATGTTGAAAAAAATAATATAAATTCTCTGTTGTTGCTGTCAGTTGCTTGTCTCATATCCATTTTGATTTCACTTGTTTCATGTGAATTTAATATTTCTTTCATTGTGTAACTCTGAGTAGGGCTTGTTTGTGGATTCAAGTGGGTTTAATTCTGTTGATTCTACTTGTATCTACCCTGTCCTTGCGTCATTAGTGTAAAGTTGGCACTTTTGAAAGTGTTGCTATTAATTGGGGTGATATCTTAACTCTTGCATTTGTTGTTTAATCCCGAGATATTATATTTCCTTTGTTTGTAATGCATTTGGGATGTACTATGCATTATATTGATTTGTAACTCATTTTACTGCATGTTGTACATGAGCAGATCTGACCTATGTTGTATTGCGCATCTCATCTAATGATCACTATTAGGGACAAATTATTTGGTATTTTTAGCTGTTATATAGGATATAAATAGAAGGAAATATCATTTATGAAGTTTTAAAATTTTGTAAGATGATTAAAGATGCAAAAATGGTATTGCCACATTTGAATAAGGTATATGCATTTTTATTGCAATTCATATTCATGGTGTTTAGTTTAATTCATGTTTCTTGTTCTTAGATAGTGAATCCCTTTATCAAGTCTATTTATGATTATATTTTTCTTAACAATTCCATTACGAAGTAGTAATATTCCTTAGGTAATGATCCTTGAAACAAATTAAAACACTTGTTCATAAATGTTATGAGTTAACTCACACTATAGTTTTTCCTTCATTGGGCTTTCTTCATAAAAGTAGTAGTGTTCTGTTTGGATTTTTTGTTGCATGCTTTCATTTCAGTTCTCCAATTACTTAATATATTTTATGTTCAAGATGCAAATGAAATTACTAAAATTTAATTAAAGAATTATTCCATAGAGGCTTCAGTCATTGAACCTCAGTCATATCATGTGCATTCATGGCACACTAAGGAATGTGTTTATTTTACAAAAAAATTGCCCCGTGCTCATTTTTTCACCCCCCTCCAATATCCTGCACACCTATTTTTCTCTGTAAACCCTCTTAATAACCCATGGGCCTCCCAATATAAGAAATATATTTTCCTATTTTTTTTTTATTTTAAACCCCCGAATATGAACGCACATGATAGGTTATCACCCTATCAATAAAGACCCTATAACATATTCACCCCTCCCCTCTTACCCTTTAGGTGTGTTTAACATTTAAAATATTTCTTATGCTATGTTTGTTAATAATTTAATGTATGAAATGGTTTATACTAGACTAGATATAGCCCAAGCATTAGGATCTCTAAGTAGGTTTATGTCTAACCTTTTTAAAGAGCATTCAAGATTTCTTAAAAGGATAGTTAGTTACTTTTAGGGTACTTCTAATTAATATTTTATTGATCTTAGTCCTTATAATAAGGATAATTCACTGAATATACTTGAATGTACATGGGGTTTTGTTGGTGAAGATTGGACATGTGGCTTGGATAGTCAAAACTCTACTAGTGTCTACATGTTCATTTTGTTTGGAGAAGAAATGAGTTGGATGAGTAAAAGAGATCATATAATTGTTTTATCCATCATTGAAATTGAGTATGTGTGGCTAATACACATGCCTATAGGGTAGTTTAGTTATAGAGAAATAGTAATGACATAGATTTAATTCTAGGTCCAATATATTTTGGCCAAAAAACCAATCTATCATGCTTGTACTAAGAATTTTGATGTTTAATATCATTTTTTGTGATAAATTATTGAGATTGGATGGGTCTTGAATTAAAAAGTGAAATAGTTGGATAATCTACAAATTCTCTTACAAGGCCGATAACCACTAATAATTTCTCGTATTACAGAAAGCTTGGGGATCTTAATCACTCTACTTGATTTTATGTTTCTGTATCTCTATGGGTGTAATTTAAAATCTATTATGCTAAGTGGGAGAATGTGATGAAGGGTGCTCCCCTTAATACCACAAACACATAACAGAAATAGAGAAACAACAACAATATGCAAGAACAGAAAATTGGCTTCTTATTATCTCCACAAATGTGGAATTACAAACTTTCAGAATTACAATATGCAAGCCACATGGGCATTCCCTTACAATATTATGTAGGACAAAGCCTCGAATTATTACCCAGAACTACCACCCAGAACTGTCTTGAACTGCCTAAGACAACATTACGGGCCTTCTTTATATAGGCAATTTCCACCGCCCGAGAAGGTTCCAAAAATTTAGCCTTTAAGGCCGACTATACATAGAATTATTTTATTTTCACAATTTTTACAATAGGGTCGGCTCAAAAGAAATACAAAATATACTTTTAGGTAGCCCAACTTCTGGAGGCCATAACTTTTTAACCGTAGCTCCATTTTTCTATTGTAGCCACTTTTCAGAAATGCCATGACGAGATCTACAATGCTTGACATGCATAAGTGTCAGTCAGCTAGGGGTCGATTGCAATCCGGAGCCTCTAAGGCCTTCAAAATTGACCTGAAAGATTTCGTACCCAAAAACTCCAATAACTTCACCAATACTAATGATGTGGCAATGAAACTCAACTAATAGGCTGGAATGACTAGGATGAACCTCCAACTATGAAATCAAAACATTCTGAGATCATATTACCAACTTACTAAAAATAGTAAGTTTCCATAAATAGCAGCTCTGCACAAGATAGCCCTTATTGAAAAGTAAACAGAAATATTTTTGGGTGATACAAGATTTCTCTTACACCCAGGATGCTCCTACATCAGAATGTTAGGATATAGATTCCATCAACCTTGTAAATCCTTAAATTATTTATTTCCCTAATAATGTCTATAATTTAACTATAAAATGTTAAGCCTTTAACCAATGGTGGTGAAAGAGCTCGTGTAAACAAAAAGTTGATATGACCATTTAGAAATCTCATGGTAAGGAACTTAAGAGGATATTCAAATATTTGAAGGGAATTCTAGATTTTGGATTATTGTATAAACTATTTAATGATTTATATTTAAAAGTTTTTTAAAATGTTGATTGGGTTAGATGTGTTGATGATATAAGAGGTACAAGTGGTGCTACATTATTGTTGGGAGACTCATTGGTCTCTTGGTTGAGTAAAAAACAATATTCGATTCCTTTGTCTATAGTAGAAGAAGAATACATTCCTACAACATTTAGTTGTACTCAGGTGATGTGGGTGAAGTATAATCTTAGAGATATTAAGATGAATATAATTATGTAATTTTCATTATGTCTTATAACATAAGTTATATTAATATTTCAAATAATCATTTGATGAATTCAAGTAAAAAATATATTTCTGTCTAATATCAATTCTTGTGGGAGAAATTTGCAAATAAAGAAGTTAAATTAGACTACCTTCCTTAAAAGGATCAAATTTTAGATAATATAACCAAGGCATTGTCAAAGGATCCTTTTTATTATCTCTTGTGGGTATGTGCAGGATCATGGTATGCCAAAAAGTGGCGATGTAAAAAAGAAGTCTTCATTGGTAGAATCTTTGTAAAACAACTATAACTTTCAATCAATATAACATTTTTGAAATATGAAATATACATCGCATTCTATGCTTCACCTAATATAATAGTAATAAAAAATTCTTTCAATTTGTTGAAGTTTAGACTACGTTAAGATGGTCAGACATGAGATTTTTTATATTCAGGAAAATTTGTAGTAGAAAAATCATAATTAATTATTTATTTGGAAAAAAATAAAAATAAATATGCATCACATCCAGACTTGAGTCTACTACTTTTATCTAGAATCTTATAAAAAAATATTATCATTTGATTTTGTTTAATGTGGTTAGACATACACCTACTTGTTATCTTTCTAGTCCTGATTGATAGACTTATTGAAAAATAGCTATAACTTTCAAACGGTATAAAATTTTTTAAATCCAAAACATGTGTCACATTCTATGATTTTTCTACTACAAGAAAAATTTAAAAAGTTTTCAATTTGATGAATTTTAGACTAAGTTAACGTGGTCAGATGCGAGAATTTTTGTATTCTAGAAAAGTTGTAGAATAAAAATCATAATTAATTATTTACTTGGAAAAAAATTACAAAAAAATATGTGTCTTATCCAGACATGATTCTACTACTTATATCTAGAATATTGTAAAAAATATTTATCATTTTATTGTGTTTAAGGTGGTCAGACATACACCTACTTCTTATTTTCTTCCTGAAATTTTCATACTACTACATTAAAATTTGAAATTTTCAACATATAGAATAATTATTTTTCAAAAAAGGCCTAGTATCTTAGAAACTAAATTAAATTTTATACATATTCTCTTCTTACATATTTTTGATATAATATTTATAACTTGTTCAAATGTTTATGTCAATTTCCTAAACCTGATTTTCTGAATTTTCATTGCCACTTAAGGTCCTACTTTGGCATACCATGATCCTCAACCTACCCTAGTAGAAGTTAAGAGTTATTGACCCTCCTTAAAAATAAATGCATATGTATGGTGCATCTCTCTAGGGGGAGACTTAATGCTTATCTTTTGTATTTTGGATTGATGTGGTTACTCCTCTCAGAGGGAGTATTTAAGGTGGTGGTTTCTTGGTTGCAAGCAAAGTGTTACAAAGATGAGATATCCTTGATAGGGAAATTATTTCAATTGTCATAAATGTTCCTAGAAGGGGGTGGGAACTATTTTGACAAGTTGTTTGAAATCATTTAAAGCTGTAAGTGGTCTTTCTTTTGTCCTTAATGTCAAAGGGAGAGAGACATATAGTTGGGAGAGAATTTTATTAAATAGGGAAATGAAGAGTTCAAAAGATATTTTCACAAGAGTTTCTATCAATAAAAAAGGGGGATAATGTTGGCAGTTGACTATATTATTATCGATGTCAAACTTGGTGGTGTTTATAACAAAGAGAAATACATCAACTATGTTTGTCATTGGAGTTTCCATTAATGGCAAAGGGGGAGATTGTTAGAAATACTAGTTCGGTGTTGTCATTGATGTAAACTTGTTATTTGTATTGATGTAAAATTGATAATTTGATATGTTGTCTAATATATGGAAGTTGGTTGAGGTTTCACACTGAGTGTTTAAATTGTATTCTAGTAGTGGTATCAATTCATTAAATGGTGTATCAGGAAGGTGATGGTATGGGAAGCGTTGAACTTCTCTACTAGTTTAAGAAATAGGTTCTCTCAAGCTTCAATTAAGGATTAGACATGAACATTAAGTAGATATTATTCCATCACAAAGAATTATTTAGATATCAACCTGGGACTTGGAACTTGAAATGATGCAGCCCTATGTGTGCACCAAGAACTAATTGAAGTCACACCTACTTTTGATAGAAAGTAATATGCTAGAAAAGGAAGTAACATAAACAATAAAACATGATTTCACAACTAATTCTAATGAAACAACTAATTAAAAACAAAATCCATAGAAAATAGACTAGGAATTACTCTACTTTCCCTTTTCTATAGGAAAAAATACAGAATTAGATTCCAGTGGCTAAACAAACAAAAAAAATATTGACACTGATTAAAATTACTAAACATAAAATTAGCTACTTAACCAAAATAGAGTATTTTATCCTCAAGTGAGCCCCCTTGAGTGAGTTTCCTAAAATTGAGCTCAGATATAATGAACTAAAGCAATGTTTTATTCATAATAAAATTAGGTATAGTATAACAACATAACAAAAAATCAAAATTGTATTATGGTAACACTAAAAAAAATATTACAATATCAAGAAGTTTTATAATTCTTTAGAGGAACAAATAAGTCTTATTTATAGAAGAGAATCCTAACTACTCTTAACTACTTGGCCTTCCTCTCCAAAAAACTAGGAGGATTGACTTTATTAGAACCATAAAAAGGGATGAGGTTGTGCATGGGTTGGACCAAATCAGCTCAATCTTACCTGAGAGAAGATATAGCACAATGAATCCTCCTAAATTTAATCAACTATCAGGCTTGAACATTGAAGGAAGACTTATTACTTCCACAAGAGTTGGACGTCTTTAATGGGTAGACTCCTTTAATGTGCTATCCTACTTATCCTCATCTTCAATCAAGTAGCTAGCTGGAGGTTCTTTCACTTTGTAAGAGTTGTATTTAACTAGATCAATATGTTAGTGTGCACAAAAGTATTTTTATATCTATATCTAGTTTACAATAATATTCATTCAACCACACACAAAATTTATTATAAATATATTACATAGGAGATTAATATTATCAAAAAGGTCTATAAAGGTTCTAAGTATAAATCATGTCCCAATCTTTAGCAAGTCTTAATGAAATAGCATAAAATTATGAAAAACATGTCCTAAACCCTTAATATAATAGAGAAATTATTAGAAGTTCACAATGAAAATGAGCCATTATTTAGGCTTGTCATTCCCCCTAACCTAAATATTTGTTGGTTCTCCAATTGCTTGATTATCCAATTTGGATTGAGCCTTGAAATATCCAATCTTTTCTTTCCTAGGGGTCTATGCATTTTGACTCGAGTAGAAACAATTGTTGCTTTCTAACATGCCCCATCTTGCCCTTTTTTCATCCTCATTTTATTGTTAATATCTATAATTTGGAATTGGCTAAAATACTATAGGTGGTTGAAAGATTAGGGAAACCCAATATTGATACATTTCTCTACCTAGGTGAATGTATCTTGTAGCCCTTCTAATAGGTGAATAGAAGTTATACGGTGAATAGGGTTTATTTTGATTCAACTTATTATGTAACTCATTCCATCTTTATGATAGATACCCTAGTATTGTCCCTTAGAGAAGATAGTAGTTGCAACCAGTTTCTTGTATTCTTTATAAGATTCCTCTCCAAAATCCATGACCTTCTCTTTATATTCAGGTTTGTAAACAATCCTATGCCATTAATAAAAGATACCTATAGGCTCTTATGATTTCTCCATTAAGGGTAAAGAAGTATGGATTTATATTTTCTTGTATGCCCTAAACTATTCCCCCCAGCTATTTTTATTTTGTATGTAGGATGCATAAATTCTCTACGATGAACATCTCCAATATACAAAAATGGATTCCATTTACAATCATGGAGGACATAATATATGTATAGATATAAATCACAAAGTAAACTCTTTTCTTAGGTGGAGAGAACTAATAAGCTTATAAAAATTCATGAGTCTAAATGGAAGGATTTCAACATGAAACTATCCTTGACAATTTTAAAGAAAGTTTGAACTCCTTAAAATGAAATATATAAATCCTAGGAGGATTCCTATACTACAAAATTTTTTGAACCAAACTCACCATATCATCCAATTTTCTTTTTAGGACAAAAATCTTAGCATTTTTATTCTTAATTTTGTCATTTTTTTAAAGTCCTTTCTATAGCCTGGATTTTTCTGACCAAATATCTATGAAAAAGAATTCCCAATAGAAATGATGAGGTCTATGATATCCAACTTGTACCTTCCTCCAGTTAGGTACTTATAATGCCATCTACTTAGGTTCCTTTAAGGTTTCCTTCTCAGTAGCAACAACAAGTTCATCTAGCCGTATGTTTTCTTTCTCCTTACCTTATTCTACTAGTAACTCCTACTCCCTCTGAGGAGATTCTTTTTCTAGTCATATTTTTTCTTCACCTTCTTCTTCTACTATATATGAATTCAATGTTTTATCATGTGGTTTATAATAAGAGGTGAGAATTGGCATTTCCCTTTGAGTTCGTTCATGAATAAATCACTCTTCCTTACTAAGAGAGCTATGTAAAGAGTAGATAAGGACTCAATTTTTATTTTTGTTCTCCTTGTAGTGGTTTTTTTTCTTCTCTAGGTTTTTCCCTTTAACCTACATGGCTCATCCTTCGAGGTTCCTTGTCAAAAAAAAATTTGTTCTTAGTATACTGTGTATCCTACTCAGTGGCTTTACGATGTTCCTCATCTCTAGAGTTTCACTTTTTAGGGCTAGGAATTTCCTTTTCACTATGGGTCTTTTTCCCAAATTTTGGCTCCTTAGGTTTTCATTTAGTTATTCCCTCCTTAAATTCATCTTCCCCTTTTCTTTCCTAGCGGTTGCTCTAGTTTGAATTTTTATTTGAGGCTCAATATACAAGTTAGGGTCTATAGATGAACTATTTTCATCCTCATATTCAAACTCAAAGGAACTTTTTTTTGGCTCTAGTAGTATTTTCTTCAGGAAAATCACTAGAGATGGAAGCACGTGGGGTATTTCTTATGGATCTTACTTCCCTTTTGACCCTATGAGTCACCGGTTGTCCTCTAGCACCCAATTTTGTTAACCTAAACCTACTAATTCATAGAAATTTATCCCATGACATACTAGGATTTGAATCTTGTAAACACCTTTCAATTAACAATTTTGTCAAACAATGATGGGAAATAGAGAATTCCCTAACTTTTTGTGTCTCAATAGCCATGATCTACAACAAATTATATAGAAAATTAGACATATTAACCAATATCCCATGGCTCATCTGACTTAGCATCTTGAAATCAATGAAACGCAAGCAATATTTCCATCACTCATAGGTAAGGTAATTAATGATGTATACTACATCAAGTATCCATTTAAAAAAGACATAAATTCCTTCTACCTTTCTTGTCTACCTCTAATGGAGGGTTTGTAGGCTTGCTAAATTTATCTCTTGTTGTTCTTGTGTCCTTTACCTCAAGGAATTACTCTCCATGAGAAAGTATTCCAAAGACCTCTACAATCGTAGCCTCTATAGAAATAAATTTTAGTCCTTTAACATTAGTTGTAACAATAAAAAATATTCTTACAAATTCAAAAGTGATTTCATTGCTAAAACTTGTGAAATTTAATAAATAGTCCAACCATCCATATTTTCTAAATTTTGGCACACAAATTACATCTTGAAAAAGAACCCAATGGTCTATTGGATCATTCTAGATAGGTTGACCTCCCATGACTATTTTTTACACCCTTAAATCACCCATCCTTCAAATACAATTCTTTGTACAAATTCAAAAAATTCTTGCAAGTTCTTTTTAATTTCCTAAGGCCAATATCATACATTTCAAATTCCTCTTTCTATTTAATTAGAATTATGATAATTACTAAGTCATTTAAGGAAAAGGCATCATAAAAAATATGGTGGTTCTTTTGTACAAACAAAAAGATATCATCAAGTATATTGTCCTATCTCTCATGCAGATTATCACTTCACTCGAAAATTTATGTTTAAACATATGACATGCTACATTGTGATAAACAATATGACATGTTGGCAAAAAAACATTTAAAAATATCATGGATTGACACGTAGAACCCCTTCCCCCCAACCTACTAAAAATTATGTGTCCATGTACATGATAGGTTAGAGAGGCTGACACAATAGGGATATCCTTAAACTTTCTATGAGAATTAATTATATGATAAAGTGTAACTTGATGTAATAAATATATCTAAAGTAATAAATATGCAAAATTTAAGTCACTTACCTAGAGATATGGATGTGACATTGAATAACCATGCCATAAATGATGAAAAGGAAATTGTAAGCCAGTATGAGGTACAAAATAGAATTGAAGTGATGTCAAGTTGGGTGTTGTGGAAGGTGAAATATTGTGATGTGAATAGATGGTTTGATTGCTAATGAAGAATTTAATTCCCACAAGACATGTAAATATTTATTATGACACATTCATACCTAACCTAGTTAGGGGGTAAGATACTAATTCCACCATCTTAGGCTATACAAAATTCATAATAATAGTAATCAAGAAATTATTGAGAGGAAATCTTTCTTTGAAGATAGTTTATGATAAAGTTTGAGGGAATGACCATTGATCAAAATCTTAAAACTTATAGGATCAATTGTTGTATGTCCAAAAAAAACATTTGGAAATACCTTTGCAACTTTGTAAGGTCTGAGACACCTTGTCTACAAATTTACCAACTTGTATCTGTACCTAGAATCATAGAGGATAGCCCAGTCTCCCTACTAAAACTCATTTTCCTTTATATATTTATCATGCCACTTTAATCTTTGATATTGCACCATCTCACTATGGTGTAATATAGATTTCCTCATTTCATCTAGTGAATTGAGCTACATCATCCTATATTATTATGTTTTTGATAAGTCCATTCCAAGATCCATTTATGTCCTAATATTTTTGTCTTCAAACTCAGTAGGCATCATGGTTGTCTTCTTATACAAAAATTTAAATAGTTTGAAGCCAATGATGGTTTTCCATGTAGTTTTATATGCCCAAAAATATTTAGGAAACATGTTTTTGAAATCTATCTTAGATTATATCTCCCTATTTGTGATTTCAAATTAGACATTTTCTTGAGGTTGATAGGGTGTCAAATTGCTAGTCTTACATTGTACACACTAAGGCTATGACTAAAGTAGAAGTAAATTGGGGCCCTTGGTCTATCACAATTTATCTTGGTACCCCATAATGTGAAAATATTTCTTCATAAAGAAACTTAGCAACCATGTTGTCTATGGTATGCTTCATGGATCTCAACCTATTTGGTTACATAGTTAGTGCAGACCAAAATATAATACTTTCCACTAGATGGGGGATCAATTGGGCCTACACAATTAAGTTCACATTTGTCAAAATGGGTGACAAAAACCTATGGTTGTAGATTAATTTTATGTAATCTAGTTGGTCTACCCATTCTTTTACACCTATCACATTTCCTAGTATACCTACTTTCACCTTTAAAAAGTGTGGTCTAGAATATCCTATATTAAAGATTTAAATATTTTTCTCTTACCAATAAAATGCTCTCCATCGGGTTCATCATGAAAAGAATGTAACATCTCATAAGTCTCATATTCTCTCACACATCCCCTTATAATAGTATTTGGAATAGTATAAAATGACCAATCGGTTATCCATGAGAACTAAAAAGTTTTCTCAACAAGAACCATTTTCTCCTTTGGGGAAAAATGTGGTGGATCTTTCCCTACAACCAAATAATTAGCTATTTTTTCATAACATTTTGTGCGTATATTGAGAAATATTTGAGATGCTTATCAGGAAATTAGTCAACAATAATTTTATTATCTTCTTATGTAGTCAATCTAGATAGAAAATCTGCTACAACATTTTCCTTTTCTGGTTAGTGTACTATGGTGATGTCAAATTCTTACATGAGAAGTAACCATCTCACCAACCTTCCTATGATCAATAGATTGTTAATGAGATATTTGATCGCTACATAATTTATGCATGGACAAAAATATGGTACCCTGTGATATAATGCCTAAATTTTTTTGAGAGAATATATCCCTAGTAACATTTTTTTTTCTGTTACAATATAGTTGAACTCAACTCCTTGGAAATTTTCAGTGATAAAATATTTAGTATTATCTATCAATCCTTATTTCTATCCTAAGATAGATCCTATTGTGAAATCAGATGCATCCATATGAATATGAAAATAAAGTGACCAATTAGGGACCCTAAAAATAGGTTCTTGAGTTAGAGCTAATTTCAAATTAGAGAATTATTTATCAGAGTCTAATATCCATTAGAATTGAGCATCGTTGGTTAACAAGTTGTACAATGGGTCTTTCACGTTAATGAAATTATTTATAAAACACCTATAATATCCATAATTACCTAGGAAACTAATGTGCGAGCATTTTGGGTCCTTGGCAATCCTATGTCACCAAAAATATATTTGAAGTTTTCAATGTTCCTCGGTTCCTTCTTTGACCAAGTTAGCTCAATGTTTCCTGGTTTCCTATGTTCACTGGCATTGGTTGGTTATCTCTTTGTGCTTGATTATTTCCCTAGCACTCGATGGTGCTTGTCTAGCACTCGGTTACTCTTTCTTACCGATGAGTTTATTTTGAGTTCCTGTTGAGGTTGACTTGTGCATTTATTATGGGTCACAGATTTAATGTTGGTATCCATTATTGGGAAGTGTGTGGACCTAGATCTGGCCATCCCTTTTGTTGATTATGGATCTGAAGGCCGACTTGGCTCAATAGCTTCTTGTATAAATGTAGTTGTTTGGTTAGAGTTTAGGGAGTTAGTTTTGGAGTTAGTTTTGATAACAAGATAGAAGATAAATAATTAAACATTGTTTGTAGATCCTCACATGCTTGAGGACTTCAGTACTTGATTGTAATATCTAGCCTAAATCGGGAAGGCCTTACAACCCAACATGTATGAATCGAATTGAAGTTAATATATAAAAGATCCTACATTCTCTCTCTCACTATTATTTTTTGTTGCTTCTACGTGTTGTTGAGCAGGGTGGATCTGGTTAGGGTGTGCCTTTTTCCTCTCTCCCCATCCCTCCTTTGCATCAGGTGGTATCAGAGTGAGGGTAGATCTGGATTAAGGTCTATAGATCTAGGTTTGTAGGTTCCTTCTTGTGAATCCCTAGTTGAATTATTGTGGGGTTGCAGATTGTGATCCGACCTACAATTGCAAAGGGTTTTCAAGATGGTTCATGGGAGGTGAGATGCAGATCTAGGATTGACAGACATGTTGAGACAACTTGCTGCTAGACTTGAAGTTGTTGAAACAGCACAAAGGAGAGGAAGACATCTTGAAGATGTTAGTGATGATGAAATTGAGCTAGAACAAGGTGATGGAGAACCTGCACCTATGATGGATCAAGGTGAGGAAAGATTCTTGAAGGCTTTGATAAGTCTAAATTCTACACCACACTTTAATCCTCCTGAGTATAGTGGAAAATAGGATTCTGATGAATTGATGGACTAGATCACTAAGATGGAAAATTATTTTGAGAATGAAAATGTACCTGAGGAAAAGAAGGTGAAAATTGCAAGCACAAAGATGAAGAGTCATGCATCCTTGTGGTGGGAACATTTGTAGCTGGACAAAAAGAGGAAAGGCAAAGACAAAATCAAGGTATGGAATAAAATGGCGAATAAATTGAAAGGAAAGTTCTTACCTTGTGATTATTACATTATCCTAGTTAGGTGAATGCAAATTTTGAGGCAAAAAGATAGTTCGATAAAGGATTATATTGAGGAATTCTATAGATTAGATATCAGATCTGGACGTGATGAATATGATATGGAAAGAATTATTAGATACCTGAATGGTTCGAGAGTTTCCATCCAAGAAGAAATCAGTTTGGTCAAATTGAAGAACATTGAAGAGGCTTATCAATTTGCATTGAAAGTGAAGGAGAAATTGAACAAGAGACATGAGAAGAGACAAAGAGGTAGAGGTGGTATATTCCCTAGAGGAAGAGGTAGCTCTAATGGTGAAAATGGTAGATCTAAACCTGAAAAGACAAATCTGGATAAAGGTAAGACCAAGTGTAAAGGTGAAAGTTCATCCAGAGGCAGAGGCAGTAGCTACCGAGGTGGTTATAATAGAGGTGGTTTCCAAGGAACTTGTTACAATTGTGGAGAAGAAGAACATAGATCTTTTGAATGTACACATGCAAGTAAGGAGGTTCATAGTAGTAGAAATGCTTTGGTGCAAGAAGAGTCACTGAATGAACATGAGAAAGAAAATAACTTGATGGTAAGGAGAGCATTGTGGAATGAAGGTAAAAAGGAAGATTCGATAAGGAAAAGTTTGATCAAGACCAGATGTAGATTTTCTGACAAAGTTTGGAAGTTTATCATTGACATTGGTAGCTCGAAGAAACTGGCATCTAAGGAAATGGTCACAAAGTTGTAGTTGCAAAGGTTGGAACATCTGAAGCCCTATCAGATTTCATGGATCAAAGATGAGCATACACTATTGGTAAGTGAACAATGCTATGTGAATTTGAAAATTGGAAAGTACTATCATAAAGTATTGTGTGATATCATGCCTATGGATTTTTTTCATATTTTATTGGGTAGACCTTTGCAATATGATAGTCATGCTGTATATGATGGGAGATTGCATAAATATACTATTTAGGCTGATGGAAGAAGACAAATCTTGTTACCTTTGATTGAAGAACCTATTATTAATGTTTTCACATTTGTGAAAGTTTGCTTGATGGAAGGAAGAAAGTTTGTTAAGGATTTCAAGAAAATGATGTATGTTTTGATATGATTCCTAATGAGCCAAGTAGGAAAATAGAGGATAGTGTCCCTGAGGAGATTGATAAGTTACTCACCGAGTATAATGAAATCATTTTTTATAATGTACCTAATGGTTTTCCACCAAAGAGAAGTATTGATCATTGTATGGATCTAATCCCTGGAGCTAGTTTACCGAATAAGGCACCTCATCAGTTAACACCTACTCAGAATCAGCAATTGAACTGATAGATTAAAGAGTTGTTCAATAAAGGTTTGATCAGAGAAATTTTAAGGCCTTGTGCAGTACCTGTTGTATTGGCACCTAAGAAGAATGGAGAATGGAAAATGTGTACTGGTTCTAGACAAATCAATAAGATAATAGTGAAGTATAGGTTTCCTATACTGAGAATGGATGACATAATGGATAGTTTTACTAGAGCAAAGTATTTTACCAAAATTGATTTGAAAAGAAGGTATCATCATATCAAAATCAGAGAAGGTGATGAATGGAAGACTACTTTCAAGACAAAAGAAGGTTTGTATGAGTTGTTGTTTATTCCTTTTGGTTTAACGAATGCACCAAGTACTTTTATGAGGCTGATGAATGAGGTTTTAAAGAAATTCTTGGGTAAATTTGTGATTGTATATCTTGATGATATTTTGATATTCAATAAGACCAAAGAAGAACATTTTTTGCATGTTAGACAAGTTTTGTAGAGATTCAAAGAGGAAAAGTTGTTGATAAATATGAAAAAGTGTTCATTCATGAAGGAAGAGATTGTGTATTTGGGATTTGTGATTTCAGTTGATGGATTGAAGATGGATCTTG
Source organism: Chamaecyparis obtusa (assembly GCA_027943335.1). Lineage (NCBI taxonomy): Eukaryota > Viridiplantae > Streptophyta > Pinopsida > Cupressales > Cupressaceae > Chamaecyparis > Chamaecyparis obtusa. Next base: position 245,006 of record BSBK01006360.1, on the reverse strand, counting down.
AAAAGGTTGAAGCTATTTTGAATTGGCCTACACCTGAGAATTCTAGTGAGGTAAGATCATTTCATGGTTTTGCAAGTTTTTACCAAAAGTTCATAAGGAATTTCAGTTCAATTTTTAATGCTATGACTAAGACTATGAGAGGAGATAAAAGAGAATTCAAGTGGACACATGGAGTTGATAAAAGTTTTGAGACTCTAAAGTAGAAGGTTGTTGAGTTTCCTTTTTTGGCATTGCTTGATTTCAATAAGGTATTTTAAGTGGAATGTGATGCAAGTGGAAGTGCAATAGGAGCTATGTTGAGTCAAGAAGGTAAACCTGTTGCTTTCTTTAGCGAAAAGTTAAATGATGCAAGAAGAAAATATTATGTGTATGATCAAGAATTATATGCTATAGTTCAAGCCTTGAAGAAATGGAGACATTATTTGATGTTGAGTGAATTTGTGTTGTATACTGATCATAAGGCTTTACAGTATTTGGGTAGTCAGAATAAGTTGAATCAGACACATATGAAATGGGTTGAGTATTTGTAGAGTTATACATTTGTGATAAAGCATAAGAGTGGAGTCACTAACCAAGTTGTTGATGCATTGAGTAGAAGAAGATCTTTGATGACCGAGATGAGAATTGAAGTTCTTGGTTTTGATGAGATGAGAGATTTGTATGAGTCTGATCCTGGTTTTTCTAATCCATGGAGAAAGTGCAGAGCACCTATTCAAGATCAACCAAGTACAAAATGGGGAGAATATTTTATTCAAGAAGGTATGTTGTTTAAAGGTATTCAGTTGTGTATACCAAGAGGACCAATGAGAACTAATTTTATAAAGGAGAAACATAGTAGTGGTTTGGCTGGACATTTTGGTATTGATAAGACATTGAATTTTCTTAAGGAGAAATACTTTTGGCAACAGTTGGATAGAGATATTCAAAAATTTGTGAAAAGTTGTGGAGTTTGTCAAGTTGCAAAAGGAGTAAGTCAGAATATAGGATTGTATACACCGATTGTTGTTCTTGATAAACCTTGGATTGACATCAATATGGATTTTGTTCTTGGCTTACCGAAGACAGTAAGAGGTAATGATTCTATATTTGTTGTTGTGGATAGATTTTCTAAGATGGCACATTTTATACCTTGTAGAAAGACATCAGATGTAGTACATATAGAAAATATTTTCTTTAAGGAAATTATCTAATTGCATGGATTACCGAGGAGTATTATCTCTGACCGAGACATTAAATTTGTTGGATACTTTTGGAAGACTCTTTTGAGAAAGTTTGGTACCAAGTTGAAATAAAGTTCTATATGGTTGAGAATGAAGTTGTGAACAAAAGTTTGGGAAATCCATTGAGATGTTTATTTGGAGACACACCGATTAATTGGGATTCTGTGTTGGCACAAGTAGAGTTTGCATACAATAATTTAGTGAATAGGAGTACTGGAAAGTCCCCTTTTGAGATTGTAAATGGCTTACAATCGAGAGGTATATCTGATTTGAGAAATAATATTGATGAAAGAAAGAGAAGTGTTGAAGGAGTGAAATTTGTTGAATACATGAAGATGTGAAAATCAAGTTGGAGAAAGGTAATCAGAAATACAAAGACAAAGCTGATAGATCAAGGAGACATAAGACTTTTGATGTTGGTGATGAAGTGATGGTTCATTTGAAGAAAGGTAGATTTTTTGTTGGAACATATGGGAATCTGAAAATGAAGAAGTTTGTCCCTTGCAAGATTCTAAAGAAATTTGACAATGGAAATGCATATGATATTGAGTTACCTGATGACATGGACATATCACCTATTTTCAACTTTGCTTATTTGTATGAATATTGTGAGTCAGATGAAGAAATGACAGTGCAAAATGATTATCCTAAGAAGCAGACAGAAGAAGTGGAGCACATTTTGGAGCAAAGAATTGGCAGAAGTACAAGAGGAAGACAGTATATGGAATATCTGGTAAAGTGGAAGAATAGACTAATTGAAGATAGTTCATGGATTTCACAATTTGAGTTTGATGCAACTCAGATCATACCTACTGAATGATTTAGAGAATCATTTCCAAATAACCCTAGGTGTCTGATGCAGGAGCATCTTGGGTCCTTAGTAATCCTATGTCACCAAAAATATATTTGAAGTTTTCAGTGTTGCTCAGTTTCTGCTTTGACCGCGTTAGTTCAGTGTTTCTCAGTTTCTCATGTTCACCAGTGTTGGTCAGTTATCTCTCTAGCACTCGGTTATTTCCCTGGCACTTGGTGGTGCTTGTCTGGTGCTTGGTTACTCTTTCTTACCAATGGGTTTATTTTGAGTTCCTGTTGAGGCCGACTTGTGAATTTATTATGGGTCACAGATTTAATGTTGGTATCCATTATTGGGAAGTGTGTGGACCTAGATATGGTCATCCCTTCTGTTGATTGTGGATCTGAAGGCTGACTTGGCTTGGTAGCTTCTTGTATAAATGTAGTTGTTTGGTTAGAGTTTATGGAGTCCATTTTGGAGTTAGTTTTGATAAGAAGATAGAAGATAGATAATTAAAGATTTTTCTCATATCCTCGCATGTTTGTGGACTTCTTTACTTGATTGTAATATCAACTAGACTAAACTGGGAAAGCCTTACAAACCGGCATGTATGAATCAAATTGAAGTTAATATATGAAAGATCTTGCATTCTCTCTCTCACTGCTATTTTTTGTTGCTTCTGCATGTTGTTGAGAAGGGTGGATCTAATTAGGGTGTTCCTTTGGCCCCTCTCCCCATCCCTCCTTTGTGTTAGAAACTTCTAAGATCTTTTTTTTACAGGGATGGAAAGATTTACGATTACCTCTTTCTTGGCGATATCAACTTGGATTTCTTTTTGAGATATGTAATTCCTAAGGACTATTCCTTCTTGTATCCTTATGAAACATTTATCACTATTAAATGATAGGTTATGATGCTCACAAATCTACAAAAAATTACCAAAATTATCTAATTCCTTTGAAAAAGTACCACCATAGGAATTAAAGTCATCCATATAAATCTCCATATAATCATAAGAGATATCTAAGAATATGCTAATGACTTCTCTTTAAAAAGTTCTAGGAGTGTTACATAAACTAAATGGTAAGAAAAAATAAGCATAACTCCCCCAAGGATAGGAAAAAGTACTCTTTTTTTTATCCTTAGGTGCAATCTTTATCTAGTTATATCTACTAAAGCCATCTAGGAATGAGAAATGATATTTTGCTGCCAAACAATCTAAGACTTGGTATATAAAGATAAGAAGGAAGTGATCCTTATTAGTTGTAGTATTTAGTTCTATGTAATCAACATTAAATATCCAATTTCCTCCCTTCTTATTCATTGTCACCAATAGAGATACCCACTCACTATCTGAAATAGGATAATTAAAACCTACATTCAATAGTTTCTGCAATTCTCATTTGAAAATTTCTCTTAATGCCGAATTAATTTTTCTTTGTGGTTGTCTAATTGGTTTACAATCTTCCTTGATATATATTTTATGATCACAAAGCTTAGGATCTAGACCTCTCATATCATTATAGTCCCATTGTTATTAATATGAAAATATTTGGTGCTATTGGCTAAGCTCATTATCAATATTCAAACATTTACCTAGTGAAACTTCTATCTATTTGGTTAACTCAACCATTTTTGCTTCACTTATGTAGGGAAATTTTACTTTATACAATAAGAGGGTATGAATAATGTCTATTATTGTAGGAAAGTCTGGTGCATTAGCTATTGGATTTACTGTTTGCAAAGGACATGTAGAATAAGATTAGTTCTCTTCATCTATCTCATAATATCTTTGAATAATTTGGGAGATTAGTTCATCATCTTCTTGAAACTACATGAAAGGATGCATTCCTAACATCATGAGTTGTGCTATGGAATTGGCCTTGCTTGCCTCCTCTCCTATGCTTGGGTCTATTGTTTTTTCTAAATTAACATGTGGTTGAGAAGGATGATATACAAAAAGTTTCTTAGTACTTATCCCATTTGAGATTGTCATGTCTCGTGATCTGAAATCTATATAGGCATCTTTTATGGCTAACCTTTTCCTTCCTAGAATAATGGGATACCCTCCAAGTGTATCCTTGAGAGAAATAATCATGAAATCTTCTAGGTATTCCAAAGAATCTAAGGTAATAATAATGTCTTTCACTATCCCATATGGTTTGATAATAGAAGTGTCACCTAACTAAAGGATAGTATAGTGGGTCTAAGGTTAGTTATGTTTATATGTTGCATCATATATTTGGTCATCACATTAATAGTTTCACCCAACTCTATTAGGTAGTCCTTTACTTGAACTCCATTGATAATAAACCCAACTACTTGACTACTTAGGCTAGAGAATTTTGGGATGGTCACTTTCCTTAGCATAATCTTTTTCGATTGTCCCACAACATGCACTATTTATGGGTCCTTGTTTTTCCTACCTAGATTTTTGAGACAAGCATCCCTAATTACTTTTATATATATGACCACATCTTTTATAGATTGAAATAGAGGTATTTAACATGGTGCATAGATTCTTTAACTGATCTAGGAAGTCAAAAGTTGGTTTCTCTAGTAACTTTGCAGCCTCTAACCTCAAAGGAAGTGGGGGCACTAGATAAAAAATGTAGACTAGTTCAGGATTCTTTGTATTATTTGATTGCATTGGTGTATAAGGTAAAATAGGGTTTTCTCCTTCTTCTGGAGGTAACTCAATTATAATAGGAGAAGAAGGTTCCGATAAAGTTTTTCATTAATGCAGATGTATATCATTGATGCTTACAACATATGTATGGTATTGAGTAGGATCTGTATAATAAATAGGTTGTTATTGCAGATTTTTTTTATTAGCAGTATTTTGAGATAGTAATTAAGTAACCTCTTTCTTTATTTATAGATTATTTCAATTCATTTTAACACATCTTCTTAAAATCATCCCAAAGAGCTTGAGCGATATCTCATCCTCCCATCAAATCTAGATCCTCCATACAATTCTTATTTATTTCTCTAAGGAATAGTAGCTTATATGACTCTGAATTAAGAGCATGATGTTGGGACTTCTAGAGATTGAACAAGAACCTCCCTATATTGTCTTCTAATCTTTCATTTTCCTTTTGTTACATCCCAAAAATATCATCCCTTCTCATATCAATGGGCCTCTATAATACTCTTTATACTTCTCAAGAATTTTTACTTTCATCTCAACCCGATTGTCAATAGAATCCCTTCCTGATCTCATGAACCATCTTAGTACATATTATTAAATTAGTGTAGTAGGAAATAGTTAAATCCTATGGGAATCAGTAGTTTAATCATAAATTTTGAAAAGAATATCAAATTCAAATAGAAAATTACTTGGTTTCTCTATTACCAACCCATAAATCTTAGGAAGGATTAAGGTAGGTTTCTTCTTGACTTTATCCAATTCATTCTGGTAAGTGATAGGAAAAGGAAAGGTTGGATGATTAGGTGGATTCCTAGTATCCATTATTTATTTGTAAACTATAAGAGATAGAGGATTATCTATGAGTGGTTAACATAAAGGATCTTTAAATGATGAATTGGCCAGAGAAAAAAATACTTTAGCAAAAGGATTTATATTAGATTCTTCAGGTGATTCAGGGGGTTAATTTTAAAAGTTTGTTTTATTAGGAAGGAATCTTCCTAAAGAATCCCTTCTTCCTTTATCCATGCAATTTTTTTACTCAGCTTCTAATATACTAATGTAATGAACTAAAAATAGTAGCACCGAAACTTATGATTAGCTAAGACTTTAAATAGGTCTAAAAAGTTGAGCAAAGTACAATAATTCAAATTCAATGACTTCAAAAAAATCTCATTTTGACACCATCCTAGACAAAAATGCCAAAAATGTTGGACTTCTATAATGGTTCAATAACTAGGCTCATGCAACCATAACTTAATGATTAGACATGCATATTAAGTAACTATTCTTCCATCACAAATAGTCATTTTGATATCAACCCAAGATGTGGATCATGAAATGGTGCATCACTATATGTACACCAAGAACTAAGTGACATCACACCTACTATAGGTAGAGAGTAAATGAGTACTAGAAAGTAATATGTTGGAAAAGGAAGTAGCATAAACACTCAAACATACTTCGACAAATAATTCTAATGAAATAGAGTAAAAGTATAGTCCAAAGAAAATAGACTAGGGGTTACTCAAGTCTTCCTTTTATGTAGGAACACACACATAGAATCAGATTCTGGTGGCTACAAGAACACATAAATTTTTAGACTGATTGAAACTATTAAATCAAAATATTACCTACCTAACCAAAATGGATGGGATTCTCCTCAAGTGGGCTCCCTTGAGTTATTTTCCTACAACTAAACTTGGATATAAGGAACTAAAGAAATATTTTATTCATAATGAACTCGGTTATAGTATAACAACATAACAATAAATGAAGTTTGTATTATAATAACACTAATAACAATATTACAATATCCAAAAGATTTTTAACTCTTGAGAGGAAAATTTGAGGCTTATGTATAGAAGAGAATCCTAACTACTCTTAAATACATGATTGATTCCACTCCAACAAACTAAATGGATTGACTTTATTGGAAGCATGAAAAATGGAGGAGGATGTGCATGGGCTAGACAAAATCAACTCAATTCTGCCTCAAAGAACATCTAGCACAAAAAATCCTCCTAAATTTATTCAACTATTAGGTGCAAATGCTGAAGGAAGAGTTATTACTTCCACAAGTTCTAGAAGCCTTCAATGCTTTAACTCTTTCAATGTGCTATCCTACTTGTCCTCATCTTCAACCAAGCATTTGGATGGATTTTCTTCCACTATTTAGGCTTCATCCTTAATTGGATAAATATGTTAGTGTGCAAAAAAGAATTTGTATATACATATCTACTTTATAATAATACTCATTCAACCACATACAATATTTATCATAAATATATCAAATAGTAGATTAATATTATCAAAAAAGGATATAAAGGTTCCAAGGATAAATCATGTCCCAAGCTTCAACAAGTCTTAATAAAATATCATACAAGTATGAGAAACATGTTATAAACATTTAATTAAACAACAAAAGTATTAGAAATTCCTAATGAAAATGAGCCTTTATTTAGGCTCATCAAGAAGTTTAAATATGTAGGAAAGAGTATTTAAAATATTTATGGGAGAATCCCTTGCACTCCTCTGGATAAGAAGTTGCTAGATTTTAGCTTTTAATTTAATGAGTATGGTTTTAAATGTTTTACTATGAAGTTTATAGGCCCCAAAAATTTTAGAGATTGAAGATGTGTTTGGTTATTTACCAAGTGTAAGACTAGATATCAGGATTGGTTTGAAGAATGCTCTGCATTCTTTTTTGCACAGGTGTTTCTCGGTATGTGGTTTCTTTGAAAATATTCATAAAATTTGTGAAATGTTATAGTTCATATATATCTTACACCGGTTTCTTCTACTAGTAAAGATAAGTCATTTTATGTTCAACATCATTATTTACGTTGATCTTTAATTGACTTAGTGGATTATGTTGATTGAATTATGTTCCCTTGGTTTGGATATGCTTTAAAGGGAGAGTTAAGAGGTTGATATTTATCTCTCTACATCATGTTTAGATTCTTATCATTTTATGTGGATTTGAATAATATTTTGAGCCAATTGGTTAATATGTTCTATTCATGCACATTGCAACATATATTTTTTGGGACATTTAGCTAGGCATCCCATTTGGAATCTTCTATATTAAAGTTTTTTGATACATGTAAGGGTTTTTATGTACATGTATGATATCTATATGGATGTTATACGTTATAAAGAGTCACTATGAGTACATTTATGATATAAAATTGGTCCAATTTAGTGAGATACCTTGTGGCAGGTGTAAGACCATCTTTAAAAGACTATTTTGTGTTGTTTGCATGTTTGGATGGATCTTGAATTAAAAGGTTAAAAATTTAGATAAAGTTCTATTACAAGTCCAATAACCACTAATAATTTATCATGGTGCAGAAAGGTTGAGGATCTTAAGCACTCTAAATTATTTTATGTTTTCTATCTCTATGGGTGTAATTTACAATGTATTATGCTATACAGGAAAATGTTAGGATACAAATTCCATCGATCTTGTAAATTCTTTAATTATTTATTTCTCTAATAATGTCAATAATTTACCTATAAAAGTTGAAACCGTTTAACCAATGGTGGTGAAAGAGCTCAAGTAAACAAAAAGTTGTTATTACTTTTTAAATAGGCATCCCATTTAGAATCTTTAATATTAAAGTTGTTGGAAACAAGTAAGGGTTTTTATGACCATGTATTATAAATACAATGGATGTAGTAGGTTACAATGATTTACTATGAGTACATTTATAATAAAAAATTTGTCGAATTTGGTGAGATGTCTTGTAGCGGGTGTAAGACCATCTCTTAAAGACTATTTTGTGCTATATGCATGATTTCAAGGAGGTAGGTGTAGTATTTTTATAATTGATTTTTGTTCCTATGATATTTTTATTCCATATTTTTGGCTATCCACTCCCAAGATTTTCTATAAATTGGGGCCTTTAGTTAGTGGTTTGTATCATGTTTGTTTAGCTAGGTAAGTAAAAAGATGCTCTCAAATTCTACAGATGTCTTTAGAGAAGTGTTTTGTTATTGTAATCTCTCTTGGGATTAGTAATATACCTGCCTCGCTTTCTATAGTGGAGTTTGTTTACCTTAGAGATTTGTCCATATATATGTAGTTTTAGTGTTTTAATGGTTTTCTTTATCTTTCTTTGATTTTATAGTCATATTATTCAATATTTGATCTTTTAGTTTATATTTGCAAGAGCTTATTTTAATTTAACATTACTATGTTTCTTCATCTTGTTACTCAATATGTTGGTATTCTTTGAATAAAATTATTTTACTTTTGCATCATTGAGTTGCAACAAGATGTCATATATTTGTAGTTTGTACCAGTGAATTTCTAATAGTTGATTTAATGTCTATTAAATAAATTTTCCAAGAAATATATATTATGTGTTCTCCTAGCTAATGTCCTCTAAGGTTCCTTTATCATTCATTAATAAGTGTTGAAAAATTTGATAAGGACCCCTCTACCCAGTCCCATATTCCCCATGAGTCATCAGATGATAAGGACTAGACCAAAGAGGAGTATCACAGCAACGATTTTGGCAAGGGGACAAAATTCTAGTGTAACTTCAATATGAATACTGTGAAGATGTCTAGATTATTAAGGAAGTTGTGAACCCTAAAGTTCTTGAGGGTAAGGATGGTGGGGTTCAGAAAGAGGAATTGATTGGTCTGGCTTTGATCGTCCTTAGTGAAAATACCAGAGAAATGGAGCTTAACGTTCTCAATAATGCCAAGAATGGTATGCTAGATAATTTCAGGTCTATTAAATGGCTCTATCACGAACTGGGGGATCTCAAGGACAAAATGCATGGAACTGACAACAAAAAGGATAGAAAAGCCCCAGAGGATTACCAATGAATGGATTCTAGGGTTAACAAGATGGAGGAAAAAATGCAAAGCCTTGAGGATACCCTCAAAGGCATAGCGGAGTAGAGCTTCAATATCCTGAAGGCTTCTAACAAGCACATCAAGTTGCTCATAGAGAAAATGGAAGAAAATCCTGGAGGGAAAGAAGTATAGATAATAAAAAAGGAAAAAGAGCAGAAGCTAGATGAAGGACCAGGAAAGAGAACTAGGGCTAGATCCAAAAAGAACAAGGAAGAAGAAGACTCCACTGACATCCAAAAGATCAAGGAGGTTGTTGAGAAGATGGAGCTTCTTGAATCTAATGCGGCCACAATGCTTAGGAATCTCTCCTGACCTTTTTTCTAGTGTTTTTTGCCTGTCTATTTTTTTTTAGTTATGTCTCTGTTATGTTTGTTCTCTCGGCCTTGCCAGTGGCCTGTTTCATTTTTCTATTACTGTTATCTTAAGACTTGAACTTTTAATGCTTTCTTTTAATGCGTATTGGGTTTCAGGCACCCTGCAAAACTTGTTTTACATAATCAAAAACATTTGATGATTCTATAGGAAATATAAAAGAATAAATAAATTCTAAGTGAGATTAAGTGTAGTGTGAGTAAAACTCTACAAATGAGGCATAAAAATAAGTAGTTTGATACTACCTTGTTTCACACTAAATTTTTTTACATCTTATGATATTTATATTTTGAGGTCATTAAATTTACAACATTTGGTTAGCTCTATTCATTTTGGCTATAAGATCAAACCTTATGTGTTTCTTTTACAACTAATATATATAGTTCTTTACAAGGCAATCCAAGTGCAACAATGATTAGTATAGTGTGAGTAAGACTCTACAAAATGGCCATAAAAATAAGTAGTTTGATATTACTTTTTTTCACACTAACAATATTTACATCTTATGATATTTTCATTTTGAGCTCATTAAATTTACAACATTTGGTTAGCTCTATTCATTTTGGCTATAAGATCAAACCTTATGTGTTTATTTTACAATTAACACATATAGTTCTTTACAAGGCAATCTAGGTGCAACAATGATTAGTGGAGGTGGATGGGATAATATTGGTTTAGTTTTTTTATTTTTCTTTTATGTATGGTGTATGGAGCTAATAACAATATGCATGATTGAGTTATCCTTTTGGATCTAGGGAAGGCATGTGAGGTGGCTAGCAATAGGATATTTTATGAAATAAAATTGATGATTTTCAGTCCATATTCATAATAATGAGAACTTTATATTCTTCTTGGAGTTTTACTTCCTTTTTTGAGTAGATTATTTCTCTTTATCACAACTCTTATTACATCTCTCTTATTAATATTCCTATCAAATTGAATGTTATTATAGATACTTTTTGGCCAAAAGGATCTCTAATATGAATCATAGTTAGATTGCTATAAATCTATAATGGTTGTCTTTAGCTCAATATTCATAGCTTCTTAAAATCCTTTATAATGATTTGTTTGATCATTATAGTTATTTTAAATTAGAACTTTTTATAGTTTTATGGATTACATTGATTCCTATAAGACGGTGATTACTATTAAAGCTCCTCAAATATTTATGCTTTATGTTTTAATTACATCTCTCTCTCTCTCTCTCTCTCTCTCTCTCTCTCTCTCTCAAATAGAAAAGAATATTCTCAAAGAAAATACTATTAAGTTTTTTTAGTATTACAGGGAGTTCGTGAATTTCATATTATAGTTCAGACTTAAAATTTTGAGCTTCAATTCACAAACAAATAAATATAAATAAAAGAAATAACTGTTAAGTTTTTTTCATAAAAATAGATAATAAACAAGTGACAAGAAAAAGGCCTAAGCTAGAAGGGTAATTTTAAAGATATTTTACTAAATAGTTTAATTAGTGAACATAAATAGCTATACATAATAATTAACTTTAAAAAATTAAATTTATTATACATATAAAATAGTGTCACATTGTTGTGACTTAAAATGATCTACTCTATCTTCTACATACAACACCATAGTGAATTCCTAAAATTTTAACCCAATAAAGATTAAAATAATGATTTTCATATCATTGAAGAAAAGTCCAAAAAGAAAATTGACAGCTTCTCGTATTCATTACGCTACAACTCTACTTAACTAATGATTTTTCTTAAAAAAAAAAAAAGTTATACCATTAATCAAGATTGATGTCATTAGAATTGAATTCCTCATAAATAAATTTCATATAGGGCTTCACAAACTTGTAAATGGGCTATAATACTTTAGTTTGATGCAAGACATAGATTGAACTTTACCTGGAGTGTCTACAACATTTACAGTTCGGCCGTCCTTCCATTCGCACTGCCCCAACTGGCAGCTTGTAGTACTGCTCTGAGGCGTAAACTCATTTCGTCCAAGGATGGAATTAGCCGTTGAACTCTTCCCATTTCCGGTGCGCCCAATTAGAACCACAGTCGTGGGATCCATTATTAATCAACCAAACTTAACTGCAAATCACCAAAAAAATCATCAAATTTCTCCAAATTTAAGAAAATCAAAAGTATTAAGAAACAAATTACGAATTCTCAGAAAGATGTTTCTCCTAATCACCAGTTCAGCAATTCCCAGGCAATCCTAACATAGACAAGAGGTATAGTTTTCTTGTGTGTGTAGTGGATTTAAAGAGGAGAGGAAATGGTAGCGTAGGAAATAAGGCATGTTGGAGTCCAAGGAATATATTTGCAAAACCAGAGAGGACGTAAAGATTATGTTGGCGAAGAGAATGTATTCGGAGATATCGTAGTAAAGATTATGCTCCAAAAGATAGTATTCTGAGATGATGCAGACAGGAACGATCAAATGATAAAATTTTAGTGTCCACAAGAATATCAACCTTTTCAAAGCAAAATTAATTGGCACTAAGATTCCACCCTCACTACTGAATGGAGTACAGCTAATTTCCGAACAAACAAAAAGCAAGATGCTGTTTTAGCCTTGTTATCATATGCTCTGACGAAGATGATGGAAAGAGCATTATATTTGTGGAGTTTTAGGAAGGCCCTGACTAAGCTTTTCTAAATACAATTAAAAAGAAAAGTTTTTTTCTTTTTCAGAATGTTTTTTCTCTAAATTGTTTTTTAATTTATAGTACAGGAGATATAGATCTTGAAGAAAAAATGTTGAAAATTTTAGGAAAATGCAGTGTGTTTTCTATTTTCTAAATTGCAAAAGCATTTGGTGAAGAAATAAGGGCTAGTATCCTTGGAAGGGGAGTTGATTTCATGATGTGTCTAATTCCTAGAGAGGGTTTTAGTCTTTGTTGAATCCCTTGGGTTGAGTTAGGTTCCTTAGAGGAATTTAGGAGGGCTCTGCATCAAGAAAGAAAGCAAATAATATACTGTTTCTATATCGTGTATTGACTTATACATGTCGATCTATGAGAGTGTGCTAGATCCTTGTTAAGATGGTTCAGGTTTCTGCATATGTAATTCATTTATCATATGTTAGCTAAAAATTACTAGCTATCAATTATGATCAAATTACAACTCCCAAAACTTGATTGATATTTCTATAATGAGTCCATGTCAAATCATAAAATATTAACATCAATTTTAGATAGGTAAAAATTTAAATAAAAAACTTTTGAAATGATTAAATAGTTTCAACTATTTTTTCATGTTACACTAATACAATCAACTATTCATCAATGTAATTCTTATTTATTAACTATCCATTTCCAAAATCTCTAATTGCAAAAGGAAAAAACAACCTTTAATATAATAACATTTTAATTATTTACATTAAAAAATATTTAAAAAATAAATAAATACTTTCAAATAAATGATGTTAATAACCATAATAATCAACTAAATAAAGATTACCCATCACAATAATTATCAATTTTTTAATGCAGTAGCTTTTTAAATAAATAATATTTTAATTATTTCCCATTAAAAAAGGCATATATTTTTGTTTCAAGGACAAACAAATAAGTGGTTTAGTTAAAATAGGAATCAATAAATTAAAATAGATACTTTTTGTCAATATACTTTTGATTTATTCATGAAGTTGAAGTGTAAAAAATGAAACCACAATCCTTTGGGAAGATATTATGAAGCAAGTGTGCTTGGTTTCAACATATGTGTTGTAACTTGAAAAGGGGTATCTAAATCCCTAATTGCTTTGGGGAGTCCTTTCAGAAAAATTTGGCGAAAAGTGCAAGTTTCTTGCTGGATAGGGCTAGTAGGACAGTCCCAAAGAGAGTAGTTTGGTTGTGGGAAAATAACCATTGAAATTTATGAGTTTGAATGTGGGAGATATGGTGTTTAGAAGGTCTTGAGAACCTTAGAAGGATTGGGAACACTCTTCAAGGTAGTTAAGGGTGTTGGGATGATTGGTTAGAGAACAGTCATGAACCATGAACCATGAAGCATGGTTGAATGAATGGATGTAAAAATAATGACCAAAAATTGGTACATGGTCACATATGGTAACATGTTTACAGATAGTCTATATGATAAATAGGATATATTATAACTTTTAAATCAAATGAAACAATTGGAACTCTTGCACAAAGACCATTTATTAAAATCTCAAAAAGATAAACCACCACGTAAGTCAACATATATAATCCCTAAAAACTACTATAATTCATATAAAATGATAATTTGGGCTACAACAATAATATTTTTTAAATTTTTTTATTTAATTCAATTATTTTACTTTTCTTATATGTTCTCCCATAAATTCAACCTTATAGTTTAATTTGAAAAAATAAATAACATAAAATTCAATTACTTTAAGTGGATATAACCTATCTAAATATCTTACAAACTCCTACATTGATGACCATATAAATCTTATCAATACACATTTACTATTATCTAAATATTTACTCAAACTATTTTGTCTTATTTGAAATTATGATTATCTTTTCTTGAAAACAAGAATTTGATTTTCTCTCTTAATTTGTCAAACATTGGATTTTCTCCAAATAAGTACTTGTTTCAGACTTATTCCCTCCTTGAACCTCCAAGCCTCCAAGTTTTTGTTTTGCGACCATATAAATTCTCTAAAACCAACTAATCATGGGCTTAGAGAGTAACCTTTTGTGCTATAAAGACAACATTGAAGAAGAATAAAGCATGCCCACAAATATTGGGAAGATCAATTTTAGAATACTTTAATTATCCTAAACCATGGTATCTTCTACAAAACAAATCTTAATTAAAAAATTTATGAAGTAAGGAATTAGAAAATCAAAAGTAGTGTAAACGTATTATAAATCACATATGTCTTCATAAACTATGCTATTAAATAACTTGAAAGTGTGCATTACTATGCTATTAAATGGAATGAAAGTGTAGATAGGGTAGGATGAATGCATAAAGAGGGTGTATGCACTTAGAGTTGAAGCTTCCAAACATCATATCACAAAAATCATTTAATAAATTTAAATCTTTTGAAGACAAAACAATCTTGTTCCTTTAGGTGATAAGCATTCCATGGTTATTTTCAACATAAAATATAACATTGAGTCAATATATCATTCATGGCATTTATCTTCTTCTTCATCGAACTCATCATCATCATCATCATCATGACCATCATCATCATCATCATCATCATCATCATCATCATCATCATGACCATCATCATCATCATCATCATCAACAACAACAACAACAACAACAACATTAGTAGCAACATCACCATCACCATCACCATCATCACCATCATCATTATAATCAAGATGAACAACATCATCATTTAGATCTTCTGCTTCATGAACATTTTTGTCATGAACATCAATGACTAAATGCCAATCGTGATCATCTACATCATCTTCTACTTCTTCAAAATCTTCTTCTTCGGTCACATTACACTTTATTAGGATTCCTCTTCGATAGTATCTAACAACAAATGACCAACCTAGTATATTTTGAACCTCTAAGTAAAAGACCTACTCACATTGGCTTGGGAGAGCATAGGGCTCATCTCCAACTGGCTCAAAGGACCTTGTATTAACTATTGTAAATCCATTATCATGTTCAATAATAGTTCTATCAAGATCATTTTGATTCAATCATGGTCTATACCATTTGATGACGAATAGAATTGATTTGAAGGAATTGAGGTCACACTCAAGGATATCATCCAAAATGTCATACTATCTATTTTGAGAGTCTTGAGGATGTATGTCATTTCTAGATAAAATATTAGTCACTTAAAAGACTTTAGTTATCCCAAAATCCTAAGTTTTTTTCATGTCATCCAACTTTTTGATGCAAAATGTATGACCATTGTAGGACATAGCTTTGTGGTGTTTGACCTGCAATATGTCAAACATGTAAAAATTACTGCATCATGAATTGATAAACATATTGTTGATTAATAGATTTTTATGTACCTTTGTATTGCTTAAACCATTTGCTAAATCAATTTACATTGGTGTAACATTGGAATCTTCATTGCGATGAGCTTCTTTAACCAATGAAGCCACACATTCTCATGTTAATGAGTGACAATAATGCTAACATCTTTCAATCCATACCATCATCCAATACAGATTGTTTGCAGTATACAAATGTAGTACATGTCCCACTCTCGACCAACTATACAACAAATTAATAAACTTACAACTGACTTATATTGAAGATTAAGAATTAATTAACTATAATGACATCTTATAATTACCTCTCACTTTACTCAATCTACCTTTCCCCATCAAGTACTCCCCTTCAAATTTGTTAACGGAGTTGGGATTCCAAATGTGATCTACATGGATCTTTGTTGCAATCTTAGGAAGATATTCAGTAATGTACACCATAGTTTGGTATATCATATATCCCTCAAGCATATAACCCTTAGGATGTACTCTTTTTTGAACTAAAGCTTTCAAAAATGTCAAGTGTCTCTCAACCATCCACGTTGACCTAGTGCATACAGATCCACACATTTCAATCTCTTCAACTTGGTGTATGAGATAAAGTTCTTGTGCATTGAAGAAAGTTGAAGGTAGACACTTTTATATTTCACACATTAGAAGAGGAATTTTTCTCTTCCAATATTTTATATCTTCTTAATGGATTTCTTTAGATGACAACCTCCTAAAAGATATTCAAGACACAATAATATATAAATAAGACTTTACAAAATAAAATACAATAAATTACATAACAAGTAAAACATATCCCAAATATAATATCTATATAGCAAATTGAACAAATATCACTACTTACCTCATGTATTTTCCAAGCTCATATATAAATTTTTTGACACTATTGTTAACGTGGTGTGGGAGAGATAGAGGTAGAATGTACTGCAATAATTATAAAATGACCTTTTCATTGTTTTCTAACATAATACAATAAAAAGTACATGCAGAATATAAATATATAGCAAATATAGAAGAACATGAATTACCTTAATGAAGGTGGGTAAAAGTACATAGATGTGTTGCACTAGAGGACATTTTTAATGGTTCCGGTCGAAATGGTTCTGGCTGGAAGAGGTCCGGTCAGACCACTTTTGGCCGGACATACGTGGCACACACAAGGCACCATGTGGCATTAATGTGGTAGGGGAGTTTTGGCTAAAACTATTTCGATTGGAACGGTTCCAACCGAAACCGTTCCATGAAAAACTATATAAACCCTAAAAATGGGTTAGATGGCTCATGCACGGGACCATTTTTGGTCACCCAGGGGTTCAGCTGAACCAGGTCTGGCTGAACTTAGCACAGGAAAATTTGTTCTAGCTGAACCTATCTAAGTGGCATCCCATGTGGCAGCCAAATAACCAAAAAATGGTGACTCTCAGAAGTTCTCACTTCTGAACTTGAATTCTCTATCAAAATTTATCTTTCTCTAAAATCTAAAAATACCATTTTGTAGAGCTCGGAGTCAAGATTATGGTCATGTAATTAATTTTATTATGTTTTGATTTTATATAATATATTATAAGTTGAAAATACTTTAAGTAGGTATTTTAACATTTAAGAACACACTCATTCGAAAAAAATTAAAAATAACAAATCATGTTAGAAAAATTTAAACTTTATATTTAACACTAAAGGAGAGATTCCTCTTAAGGAATATATAATTTTTTTTTAATGGTGTAGATTTGATAAGGAAAATTTGACGTGAACAAAAAACTATTGATTTCGGGTAACACCAACTTTGGATAGTTATAACAGACAAAATATATACCAAAATCTAATCTTTCTTTTTTTATGCACTATCTATACATGTCATCTAAAACATATTATGAAATCAGAGGAAAAAAAATATTATTTGCATATAGTTTTTTGGCGTGAACTAGACCCTAGATTTTTAGCATATTTCAACAATAAAAAATGGACTTCAAAAAATTAAAAAACTATGTCAATTTTTGTTCAAATTTTTTAAAAAAAATTATAAGCATAAACTTCATCAAATTTTACACATTTTATTAGTTTACATCATCTTCAAATTCTAAACACAAATGCCACTTTTATGTCGTTAAAGTTGAAAAATTTGCATGTTGTCATCATTTTCCTTTATAAAAGTGTGACATAGGTTTGTACTTTTACCTAGGTATGTCAATCATGTATTTTCATCCCTAGCCAAAATTCACTTTTCTTTGATATGAGATTATCTATGTTTGCAGTAAGTCCTGCAGGAAATCAAATTTTTTCATATGGCTTATTTTATAGCATTGCTTTGGTGCTCCAATAATAACCAAGGAAGGCCACTTATATCAATTTGATCTCCATTGATATTTGATTGAATGACATCTTTCATTGCATGATTGGGATCCTGAATGTTAGTACAAATTTTGACAATTTTTTCTTTATCGTGTCTTTCGGTCAATATTTTCCATAATGTCTCTATTATATTCTTTCTAATATGCACAACATCAAACATATGCACAATTTACAGTTTCTCGTAGTAGGGAAACCTACTAAATTATCTAGGATAACTTTTTAATCCCTTTGGAAGGTTGTAATTAGTGCCTTGACAACCTTCACAATCATCAATTACATCATCAGTAAACAAAACATAATATCAAAATATAAATTACAAACATAAACCATCAAATGGAATGACATTAGCTCTATGATTTATTCTATTATATTCAAACTTTTATAGGAAAGGTGTCATTCTATGTATTTTTGATGTAGTCTCTTCTTTCCCATTGAAAATATATTTTTTGATCATTTGATATTGATGATTTCTATGGAGGACATGCTTTCGTAAACTTTTTGAATGATGAGATTTAATCTTTGAACCACAAACAAGACATGCAAATTTCTCCTTTGTTTGAAGACCTACAAGATCATGTATAATTGGACTAAATATGTTTATTTTGATAGTTATTATTATGATGTGTAATTAGAACACTATAACATACCAAAAAAATGTGTTACCCCTGGGGCATCATGTATTGTCCATACAAACATTCCATGAAATTAAAATTATCTTTGTCATATTAGTCTAGAGAGGTCATAAATAGTCACACCGTTCCATAACTCCACCAGCTCGTCAATAAGAGGTTCAATATATACATTCATATCTTTTAACTTGGTACTTGCCTAGTTGAATGAACAAAAATATTAAATAATTATTATGACCTTTTTACAGTGTTATTTATAATTTAATGTAGATGACTATTAAATGAAAAAATACCTAGAAAAATCATTACCAATGTTATGTGCTCCCTCTTTATTGACATCCATAGAGGAATGTTAATGTTAATAACAAAAATAGGTCACACTGAGTATATAGATCTCAGCTCTCCAAATGGATTGACACCATCCACTGCCAATGAAAGTCTGAGATTATGAGGTTCTTCTTTAAAGTGTGGCCACTTTTCCTCTATGTCCTTAAATGCAGAACCATCCACAAGAATTTTCATAATGTCATCTTGACTTATGTTGCATGCATGGTAATCCATTAAGTGTGCCAAGCTAGTGCACTTGAATAATTATTGTAGACGTGAAATAATCAGAATATAATGAAGAACCTTGTGAGGCACCTTCTTTGTTAAATTTGATCTGTTCGATATCTACTGATATGACATTCAGGGCATTCTATTGTAAATTCATGTTGTTTATGATATATAATATGACCATTGGGACATGCATCTATTGCTTGATACTCTATTCCAATATCTTTCATTATGGAAGATCAATCTTAGTATGAGCGACATAGAATGTTTGATGGTGGTAACAAAAACTCACCTATCAATCTATAGAAAAAGAATATAATTTGTTAATATAAAGAATATTAATGGTACATGATTCACCTTTTATTAACTATAATAAAATTACAACTAAAATCATGGATGAAAAATATGACATTATTAAATACCTTAATATACGTGAGATTGTTATGTTGGATAAACCATTCATAACCTTCAAGTTCACCAACAACAATACAACAGAGAGAAGAGTTGTTTCAAAGCCTTCATAAAGGGGCTCGTATGCCTTCTCAAGTAGAGATATATCATGAACAACATCAAGGTCATCATGATCATCGTGATTAGCTACGCCAGTACCATCATCTTCAATTTTCTTTTCTTGCACATTATCAGTTGCACAAATAACATCTTCAATTTTTTTTTCTGGTGCATGAACATCTTCCTCCATGGGTTCATTATCTTCACCTTCGATATTCAAACCTCCATGTTCCTCCACTTGGATATCCACATTCTTCAAGTTGTCGTACGATCCATAACATGTGTCCTGGGGAGGTCAAGGGTATGTGCAAGATCATGAGGGTCCAAAAAGTGGCGATGTAAAAAAATTCACTTTTCACTCATCCAAAAGCGCATGAAAATGCTTGTTGACTTTTGAGTAGGCCTGGGTGTCAGTACACCTGGGCAAAGCTGACACCAAAGCATAGGCCTAATCGAGTACCCAAAACCTGTGGCATAAATCAAAACCTGCAAGCCATTTTCATCATTTCTCCTCACGTTTTGGGTTTTGAAAATGGCTTGAAATATCATATACACAATATTTTTGGGTATCTAATTTTTGCAAAAACAAATTCGATCTCTGCACTATACGGTAAGTACATTTTTTTTAGATTTTAATTTTTTTATTTCATTTTGATGCTAAATGTAGTTTTTTCTGTTGAAATAGGGTTTTGTATTTATTTTTGTAATAATATATAAAATCAAATTGAAATTTAGATTTATTTTTTATTTAATCAGACATGGCTGACAATAATGAAGAAAATAACCCTCTTGCACCAAATAACGATCCCCAAAATAATCCCCCATTTCAAAACCCTCCTTCTTTACAAGATTTGATACAAGATAATTTGAACACAATATGGGGTTTCCAAAACACATATCAAAATATACCTACATTAGGTTCCATGCTTGCCACATTAAATACTATTATTCAAAATATTGACACACTCACGCAGCAATATAATGCTACTCTTCAATGGCGTGATGATATGCATGCCCAATTTGATGACGTGCTTGACCATGATGGGATTGCAGTCCTTAATATAAGTAAGGAAGATATAGCCTCTTTTTTTGTGAATCCTAAAACTAAAATAGACCCCAAAAAGCCCAAATTATCAATAAAATGGTGCACAAATGAAGCAATGCACACACACTTTTGGGATCGTTGGTGGATGGTTTTTGATAAACCACCCCATAGCAATTTGGAGCTCCCTTTCCATTTCATAAAAAAATTGTATGCTGAGTTTGTGCTTGGTCACAATGTTAATTATTGGAGTATGAGGCCCAACATGGGCTTAGGTGGAGGAGCTCCTCAAACTAGGTCATTTTCTCAGCGCAAAAAGGCCACTACCTTTGTCCCCCCACTAATGTCTCACCCCCTCCTCGAGTGTAGCATCCCGATATCATTGCAGAGGATGCCTCACAGACTATTAGGGTAATTCATTTGCTGAGTGATTAGTTGATCAATGCAAACCAAGTCAGTGTTGCCTCCTGGTGTGGATGATGTTGGTGCATCGACATCTCATCAGAGTTCACATGTATGCGAGCCCCATATTTGCATTATATACAAGAATATGTGCCTCAGACCGCTTACTGATGCAAATACATATTAGTATGTTATTGATGAGGAGGATGTAGGAGACACAGATGCAGAGGCTGCAACACCTCATGGAGCATCTACATCTCATGAGAGTGCTTAGGAGGTGTACGTAGAACCATGGACTCCTATTGATACGGTAAGAGTAAACATTATAAATAAATTTGTTACATGACTTATTTAATTTATTTATTTATATTAGTTTTAATGATTGCATGCACTTATGTATATATATTTTTTCCATTTATGTCCACTTGATGACATGGGAGGAGTTGAGACAGGTGGATGAGTCCACAGCTTCAGCCATTTCATTTGGCCTTGATGCCTATACGGTATATTATAAATTATGTACCCATTAGTTTTTTTTATATCATTTGGTGTACATGCTTAAATCTCTATCAATTAGAGCAATAAAATTCATACATTTACTAATATATTGTCATCTTATTGTACTCTTGCAGACAACAACCGATGTCAGTGGGGGGCATGAGGGGGTTCCTTCATCAGGTGTCGACAAAGAAAAGGTAATTAATTATTTAAGATTAATTATGCATACATATGTATGCCACTTGTGTGTACGTAATAAATATATAATAGATAAAATATGGATGGGGTCCTAGAATAATGGTTTGTACATAAAAGAGACTTCAAAGCTAACATTTTACACTTACATTTGAATTATATTGATATGGGAAGTAAATGTAAATCACTAATGTTGAAATTAAGAAATAAAGGTACTTACCTCTGAAAAAGAATCGGCTAAAAACCCTATCAAATGATCTCAAAAACTGTTGATTCCTACATTATTATATAGAAACTGCGAGATCTACAAAACCTAGAAATGTTTTTCTGAGATGAGATCAGGTCGACCTTGACCCTCATAAAAGGTCAATGATGACCTAGAGATTTTGAAGGTCAACTTTAACTTTGTTCGCGAACCTCAGAAGTTCACCGAAAAGGGTATCCAAATCCACTCTCACATCTGAAATTTTGCACTTGTACCTACAAGAAAAATGGTTTTGTTTGTTGGGGGCAAGGGGTTTGCCTCAGTGAAACCCCAATTTAGGAATTAACCTTGAAATTGAATTGAAATTGCTGGAATAAACAAAGTAAATGGAACAATTCACCTTTCTTGAGTTGAAACCCTTGTAGAGGATTCGAATCCTTGAATCCACAAGAATGGATGGATGTAGAATCAAATATAGGATGTCTCCAATAAATTGTCTTTAGATCTTCAACATCAATCTTGAATGGATCTTGAATTTGGAAGAGGCTTGAATGGAAATAGAGGAATCTTCAACAAGAGAGCTCAATAGAGCTTGAATCCTTCAATGGCTTCTAATGGATCTCCTTGATGAATTGAATGCTTGAAGGCTTGAATGTTTGATCTTCTTGCTTGCTTGCACTTGAGAGCTTGAGAGATTATGAGATGATATATGAGATGTGAGATACTTGATTGCAAAACTTGATGGAGAAAATGAGAGAGGAAGGCTCCCTTTTATAGTGATCTAGGGCACGAGAAGGGCCTCGTAGAAAATAATAATTAAGGGTCCATGGCACAAAACTCTAGAGAGGTGCACATAGAGAGGAAATTAAATTAAAGTCTTGACACAAAACTCTAGGAGGGGACCACCCTTAATATAGAAATAAAATAATTATTTAGGAGCTTTGTTAAAAAATTTGAGGTAAGGCCAACCCAAAAGTTAATTTGAGCACTAGGCACAAAACTCGAGAAAGGCTAATCTCCAATAATAAATTAGAAATCCTATACAAATCTTGAGAAAGTTCCACCTCAAATATTAATTTGAGAATTCGACACTTAATCTGAGAAATAATGGCCTCGAAGAGGGAAAAGATAAGATTTTGATGAAATCCCAAAACTGGAAACTAACCCTGAGGATCCCAGACCCTAGGGTCAAGGACGAGGTTGATCCTAACTAGGTTAGGGTCGAGGTTGATCCTGACCAAGTCAGGATCAAGGTTGATCCTGACCAGGTCAAGGTCAAGGTCGACTTTGACCTAAAAGGTCGATCTTGACCCTGAGGTCAAGAATCTCAAGTTCATAGTCTAGGATTCCATGAAAATGCCAGGAAGAAATGGAAAATGGGGTAGAATAGGAGAAAAAGCTAGATCCAAGTCAATTATCCATTCAAGGCATTCGACATGACCCCAAACCACTTACTCAGAGGGCTATACGCTCTTACCATGGAAGTGCTTCCATTTTAAGATGATACATTAAGCCCCCACTTTACCAAGAGTATGGACTCGATGCAAACTCTTGGTAAAGGATATCTCAAAGAAAAAGCTAATCTTATTGAAATAAAAGGGACAAAGGAATCCTCAAGCCCCCAAGGACTCAATTCTTCATCAACTCCAAGATTGCAATAAGAGAGACATCACTAAAGAATAGAGAGAAAAGGAGAGAGAGGAGTGGTTAGCTCACCCAGTAAGATGTTTGTATCTCACTATGAACCACAAAAGGATAGGATGGCCCACCAAGAAAACACTTGATAGTCACGCCATAATTTTGTGCACCTTCTGGCGGTTTTGTGCATGTATGTAATCCATCTTATGATGGCTTTTATAAAGTACCCATGGATCCACCTTCTTGTATCACCATGGAATACAAAATGCATGTCTCCTCAGGGTTAGCAAGTTATGTGCATTACTTTCGGAAGATTTAGCATATTGGAAATTGAAAATGCATGTCCCTTTAGGATTTAGAAACTTATGTGTGTTACCTTTTGAGATTTAGCATGCTGTAAAACAAAAGGTTAGAACAAAAATGCATAATATATAATGAGGGAGGCCGTATATATGCCCCTCTCCTTAAGATGGCAAAAATATACTATTTTGACATGTTAAGGAAAGAGAAGAACAAGGATAAAGCCTTCTTCAACAACAAGACAATATCCACAGACAACACCCAGTCCAAGGCAAGAAGGTCATAGCTCCTATGAGGTCATGGAAGGGATGAATGCAAAGAGATATCATGCAATGAAGTGAAAAAGTAACCCCTATGAGGGATAGCACAATGTTCAGCTTCCAAGGTGAGAGATTTATCCACCATGGAAACCCAATGTCAAACAATGAAATAGGTTGTGATCAAGGACAAAGATCCTCAATGTAAACCAAAATGTTCATGTATGATTGGATATCACATAATAGATAGATACTACTTAACCAAGGAAAGAGGTGAATCCTAGAAAGACAGAAAAGAAGGAAATGACATCCTTGCCCCCAAAGTGTAGGAACAAGCATGGAAGGAGACCTATTATATCACTCACAACACTATGCAAGACAATGATCCCCCAAGTATTAGGCTACCATTGTTTACATAATGTGGAGCTCCATAATAGGAATATGAATGTTATTTAGAGAAAATGGGATTGAAATACAACTCATTGCCACATGATATATAAATAACATTACTATCAATGAGAGGCCTAATCTTATAATGTAAAGCTTGACATTCATTAGTAGAGTGATCATGAAATCTATGATATAAACAAAAAGGAAGATTCTTCAAGTGTGGACTATGTTTCTTTTTGCATTTAGGTCTAGTAATCATCTTAGAACGAAGGAGTTTAGGCAAAAGAATTTCTTGGTCAAATTCCTTCATAGTTTCATCATATTTTGAAGTGTAATTCAAAATGTTGTTAACATTGATTTGTTGTTGAGGATTAAATCCCAATCCATAAGAATGCTCATTCCCCCTAGTGTGTAATGGCATTTGAATTCCCTGTTTATGCTTACAACATCCTTGAGCATTAAATCCTTGTTTAACTAGGAAGTGATAACTAGGACCATAACAAGAAGCCATATTAGGAGTCAATGGAACTTGAGTAGTCACTATATCATCCTTAGTAGGCTTGATAGATTTATGGTGGGTAGAAGCAGCGAAAAATTTATTACTAAGGGTAGTAGAAGTAAAAACTCCTTGTTCAAATTCTCTTTGTTTCTTCATAAAATCAAGATCATTAACCTTATATTCTCCAATAGAGGTAGGATTAAAATCCAAGGTTCCCCAATCATCATCAGGAAGGGCATTAGAGGAAAGAGGATTACTATTAGGAGTAGGAGTAGTGTGAGTTTGAATATTTAGACAAGGATTAGGTGCATCATCTGCATGAAGCAAATACATCTTGTTATGTATAAACTTGAATTTACAATGAAGGGTGGAAGGAACAACATGCATCTCATGCAACCAAGGTCTTCCCAAAAGAAGGTTATAATTGAGAGGTCCAGGCATAACATGAATAGGTGTATTTAGGATGACCGGTCCTACTTTGATAGGTAAGGTAATGATGCCTAAAGTTTTCTTAGCAATGTTATCAAAGCCATGTATAGGAACATTGTCAGGTTAAATAGTTGAAAGGTCAATGTTAATCACTTTGAGCATGTCCATGCTACAAACATTAAGCCCAGATTGATTATTAATCAAGGTCCTGCAAATGATACTTTTATTGATATAAACAGCAACCATAAGAGCATCATACTGATTTTGAACTTCTTTAGAAGGTAAATCCTTTTAAGTAAATACAATGTGAGGAGGACATGGGGTAGCATGCATGCATTGTAAGAATTTATTGATGTTCTCTTGATTAGGAGGTGGAGTAGGAAGAGTTTCTAGAGCTTTTTGCAAGGCTTCATAGTAGGTAGGTGAATTTTGAAGAAGCTCCCATAAAGAAATCTTGGTAGGAGTATTTTGTAATTGAGTTATCAAATCATACTCCTTGCTAGGAAGATAGGGTGGAGGAGGAAGAATAGGTTGAGAAGGTGGCAAAGAAGTAGAAACCACTAGATTAGGTTGAGGGTTATTCCTTGTACAATATGTGTGAGCTATCGAATCTTGATCATTGAAAAAATCCATAGGTTTACCTTTGATAGTAATGCAAGGACAACCTTTGACAGTCAACAAGGGTTTAGGATAAACCATTTTAGTTGTCTCAACACTACAAATACATTCACAAGAAGGAAGAAAAGAAGACATCCTAGGAGGAGATGAGGTAAGATCTTGATTCTCTATAGGATCATCACTAAAAGGGAGATCATTAAGGGAATTTATATCATTCTCCGCTAATGCCTCATTACTAGAAGGAATCTCAAATGGAGGTAAAGCATCTATAATTTTATCTTCTTTCACTAAAATGTCTACATGTGTTTTAGAAAAAGAGTTATCATCATGTATCAATATGTCATCTATTAATAAATTACCCTCTTGTATCAAAGATTCTTCATGAGGAGGGGATAAATCAATGTCTTTATCCAAGGGCTCATCCCAAAAGGTAGAGTCATTCACAATGGCTCCATGAGGAGAAGAGTAATCAATATCCAAATCTAAAGATTCATCCCAAATAGGAGGATTATCATCCCTATCCATAAGGCATTTGAAAAACACTTGAAACAACTTATGCATCATGATAATGAATAAGGAAATGCATATAAAATAGATCTAGATATATCTCAATGCATTCAAATGAAATGTATAAGCATGCAAAAAAAATCAAACACCATAAACACAATAGCACATCTAATTCCACAAAAGAAAGGGGTAAGTATGTTGGGTTCACCAAAATGTATAGTGAAGGTGAACACACAAGATAATAGAAAGGAAGATCTAACACAATAGAGCATCTAAATCCAAAAAAGAAAGGGGTAAGCATGTCAGGTTCACCAAAATGTATAGTGAAGGTGAACACACAAGATAATGTAAAGAAAGATCTAACACAATAAGGCATCTAAATCCACAAAAGAAAAGGAGGGTAAGTGTGTCGGGTTCACCAAAATGTATAAGGTAAAATATGGATGGGGTCCTAGAACAATGGTTTGCACATAAAAGAGACCCCAAAGCCAATATTTTACACTTACATGAAATTGTATTGATATAGAAAGTAAATATAGATGACTAATGTTGAAATTAAGAAATAAAGGTACTTACCTCCGAAAATTAATTGGCTGAAAAACCTATCAAATGATCTCAAAAACTATTGATTCCTACAATCCTAAACCGAAACTGCGAGATCTACAAAACCCAGAAATATTTTTTTGAGATGAGCTGAGGTCAACCTTGACCCTCATTAAAGGTCAATGATGACCTAGAGATTTTGAACATCAACTTTGACTTTGTTCATAGATCTCAGAAGTTCGTCGAAAAGGCTATCCAAATCCGCTCTCAGATCCAAAATTTCACACCTATACTTGCAAGAAAAATGGTTTTGTTTGTTGGAGGGAAGGGGTTTGCCTCAGTCAAACCCCAATTCAGGAATTAACCTTGAAATTGAATTGAAATTGCTGGAATAAACAGAGTAAATGGAACAATTCAGCCTGCTTGAGTTGAAACCCTTGTAGAGGATTCAAATCCTTGAATCCACAAGAATGGATGAATGTAGAATCAAATACAAGTTGTCTCCAATCAATTGTCTTTAGATCTTCAACACAAATCTTGAATGTGTAATACCCCAAAAATGGGCTATAGGTTCATTAACCTCTTATATCTACATATCAAATGAAATTGACATCGAAGTCCTAACCAAAGGCACATCTAAACATCATCGAATCCTAATTGATTATCTCAAATTCTGCATCCAGGAATATTCCTAGTAATATTCCTATTTATCATAATTATCTTTAATTTATGACAGGGTCGAACATCAAATATCTTAGTCAGAAAAATAAGAATAAAAAGAAAAAGAAAAGGAGTTTTGAGGGTGAAAACCACTTTGTATCAATCTCAAAACCTACAAAAGTAAAAATAAAAGACGTATCTAAAAGTGAAAACCTCTCTAAGGCCCCTAAGGATGAGATATTTGATGTCCTTCTGAGTCATTTACAGGATAGATCTCCACTTCTAATTGAGCCCACTCAATCCATCAACTTCGGAACAACAAAGGAACCACAATTGATCCATGTAGCACAATCTTTATCAGAAGAAGAGAAGCAAAAATTTACAACATTCTTAACAGAAAAGAAGACCAACTTTGCATGGAAATATTTAGATATGCCAGGGTTCGATCCCAATCTTATAATGCATCATTTATCTATTGCTCCAAATGTCAAACCTGTCAAGCAAAAATTGAGAAAGATGCATCTTCATGTTGCACTCTTGGTAAAAGTTGAATTAGAGAAGCTTCTAAAAGCTAGATTCATCTGAGTTATTGATTATGTAGAGTGGATCTCTAATATTGTACCTATTTCAAAACCAAATAAATCAATCAAAGTATACACAAATTTTAGAGATGTAAATACAGCATGTCCTAAGGATGATTTTCCACTACCTAACATTGATATTATAGTGGACATGACTGCGGGCTTTGAGATGTATTCTCTAATGGATGGCTTTTCTAGATATAATCAAATAAAAATTGCTCCAGAGGATCAAGAGAAAACTTCTTTCACATGTGCATGGGGCACCTTCTGTTGGAATGTCATGCCATTTGGGCTTTAAAATGTTGGTGTTACATATCAAAGAGCCATGACATCTATTTTTCATGACATGATGCATAGGACTATGGAGGATTATGTTGATGATATTTTAGCAAAATCTATCCTTAGGGCTACACATCTAGATGACTTGAGCAAGATACTGGACGGAATGGAAAAATTTACTCTCAAACTAAATCCTAAGAAGTGTGCTTTTGGTGTCACTTCTGGAAAGCTCTTAGGATACATAGTTTCAAAGAAGTGCATTGAAGTTGATCCAGCTAAGGTGAAGGCTATCATGGAAATGCAACCTCCAAAGAATATCAGTCAAATTTGGACATTGCAAGGAAGAGTTCAATCTATTAAAAGATTCATATCATAGCTAGCAAACATATCACAACCTTTTACAAAAACATTACATAAAGGTGTGACCTTTGCATGGAATGAAGAATGTGAGAACAACTTTAATCATATCAAGAAGTATCTATCAAATCCTCCTATCTTGATGCCTCCCATTCTAGGGAAGCCTTTGATCTTATATGTCTCTGCAATAGATACATCATTGGGGGCATTGCTAGCACAACATGATGAGAACAAAAAGGAAAGAGCTATATACTATATTAGTAGAACATTGGTTTCATATGAGAAGAACTATTCAATGATTGAGAAAGCTTGTCTAGCTATGATCTTTGCATCATAGAAATTGAGACACTACATGTTAGCTCATACCACACAATTGGTAGCTAAAATTGATCCACTCAAGTACCTACTAAGCAAAGCTTCCCTCACAGGTAGATTAGCTAAATGGGTTATGCTCTTAAGTGAATTTGACATTGAATATGTGGAAAGAAAGGCTATCAAAGGATAGGTTATTGCTAATCAATTAGCAAATGCACCTCTGATTGATGATACACCAATGCAAATGGAATTTCTAGATTCCTCTATCATGACTCTTTCTTCTAGAGAGTGGCAGTTATTCTTTAATGGTTCCTATACACAGAATGGATCAAGAGCAAGCATATTGTTCATAACTCTTCAAGGATACTCAATCCCAAAAGCATTCAAATTAAGGTTCCCTTGCACAAAAAATATTGTTGAATATGAAGCCCTTTTGAATGGCATGAAAATAGTGATTGAATGGAGGGTAACATAACTACACATTCATGGAGACTCACAACTTGTTATCCATCAAGTCAATGATGTGTACCAAACTAAAGATGAAAAGCTCATTCCTTACAAGAGAATGGTAGATGATCTAAAGAAGTATTTCCTATCTATCACATTTGAGAAAATTCCTAGAATAGAGAATAAGGTTGTTGATGCAATGGCAACACTATCTACTTTATTACAGCAGCCTGAACATGAGTTATGCTACGAGTTCTTGGTGGAAGCAATATCTTATCCTGCATATGATTCCCCTAAAACCCGCATAATCTACACTATTGTTGGTCATGATTCATCCAGATACAAAAACCTATTTTCCTATCTCCAAGACCAAATCATTCCCGATACCTTCAACCACCATGAAAAGAGATACCTTATCCGTAATGCCTCTTGATATGTCATCATTGGTCACGGTCTGTACAAATGAGGTCTACATGGTATGCTACTTAGATGCTTAGAATGGGAAGAGTCTCAACGTGCATTAGAAGAAGTCCGTGATGGTATTTGTGGGTCACACTCAAATGGTTTTAACACTAGCTCGAAAACTTATTAGGGCTAGGTACTATTGGCCTAAAATGGAGAAAGAGTCTATCAATTTTGCTAAGAATTGTCAAAAGTGTTAAGTGTATGGCAACCTAATTCATGCTCTAGGGAGAGATCTAATTCCCTTCACTACACAATGGCCTTTTCACCAATGGGCATTTGATCTTATAGGAGCTATACATCCTCATTCTTCCAATGGACATACCCATATAATCACAACTATAGATTATTTTACAAAATGGGTAGAAGCAGTCCCTTTAACACAAGCAACTGGAAAACAAATATCTATGTTCATATTAAACTATATCATATGCAGTTATGGGATACCTCATTCTATAATCACAGATAATGGTGGACAATTCAAGAACAAAGATCTAGATGATCTATGTGCCAAATTCAGGATCACACAACATTGGTCTTCTATCTACTATCCTCAAGGGAATGGACAATCAAAGGCTTCTAACAAGAATCTATTAAGAATCTTGCACCATACAGTTAATAAAATAGGAAGAGACTGGCATCTCATCATCAATCCAGCTCTCTAAGCCTACAGAACAAGTATTAGAACGTCCACTAGGGCTACACCTTTCACTTTAGTTTATGGGTCTAAAGCGGTACTACCTATTGAGGTTGAAATCCCATCACTGAGAATCAGAATGCATAGTCTAGTAACTGATGATGACTACAGAGTGTCTAGGTTGCAAGAAATTGAACTACTAGATGAGTGTAGACAAGCAGCATATGGTCATCTCATAGTATATTAGAAAAGAATGTCTAGAGGTTACAAAAAGAAAGTCAAACACAGAATTTCAGGTTAGTGATCTAGTCTTGAGAGAGAATCCTAAAAATCAATCACATCAAGAACACAAGGGGAAGTTTGAACCCAACTGGTTGGGTCCCTTTGTAATCACTACTACTTTTGGCTCTAGTGCCTATCAACTCTCAACGACTGAAGGAGAATAGCTCTGAGAACCAATCAATGTTCTCCATCTAAAGAAATTCTATGCCTACGACATTCAGTGTATGCTAAAATGTCTTGAAAAAATCTTTAAAATTGGAAAAAGTCCTAAAAAATGAATATCTTGGTGAAAACCTAGCAATAGGTGCCTTGATGATTCACAAAAAATATCAACAAAAAAAAAAAGTGCCTTGGTGAAAACCTGGAAACAGGTGCCTTGGTAGAAAAAATAGAATCTCTACCAAGATGGTGAAAACCCAGCAAATAGGTGCCACTTGTTTCAAAATGCTCCATCTATCAGTACAATCTTGGTCTTTCCTAGCTTTCAGTCCTGCTTTAGTCTGTATATATTCTTATTTTCAATAAGTCGGTCTATACACCAATCAACTCAAGCGTCTGTATCTTATCAATGTTCAAACTTGGGGGAAATCAATGTCATATCCTATGGCCTCCAATGTATCTTAGGCATGTCATATCCAATCAGAGTCCTTTGAAGCTTCATTTGAGTCAGTTAGTCTGTCTTGTCTCCAGAAAGTTTTTTGCACCTACAACAATGCAATCAAACATCAAACACAAACTAAAAATAATCTGTTCTTTTTCATGCTTTTATCTCCTTGTATGCTTACTAATTCGCATTGAGATTTTTTCATATTGTGTTCCTTCGAGCTCTTTGATGATGTCCTTTACAGGATTTAGAGACTGATGACTGCGGGCATAATCTTTTCTTTGTCTTCTACTTGTATGTGAAAATCTAACAACTTTGGAAATTCTAGATTGAAATTATGTCCGACTGTAAGAGCCTCTATCTCAAATTGGATGGCCATGCGTACCTCGACCATTAATACCTATAAAATTCAAGGAAGTTTCATCTAACTATTATCTTTTTGAGTGAATTCTTTCTTCTATTGTGAACTGTGATCTTACCTAAGGATGTGGATGATAAAGGGTCACTACGGGTAACTCACATTGGATTTAGAATGATCTCTTGACTGTTTGATGTGTTTGAAACACAAGGTGTATTCAGGTCATCACAACGTTTATGTTTTGATGCTTATACAAATTGCTATATCAAAATGGACATGATATTCAGGTCATCCTGGTGTTTATGTCTTGATGCTTATATCTAATCTGACATTCCAAAAACAAAATCAATATTCATATATCCATGGTTTCCTAATCAATGGGTGTTGTATTGATTCCTGTGCATACAAATCGATATTCATATGTCTATGGTTTCCTAACTAGTGGGCATTGTATTGATTTATCTGGTTACCTAAAAATTCAATGATGAGAATGACCGACACATGATCAGTGACTAGGTCCTAGGTCTTAGGTTGCATTTGATGTTGCATGTTTCTTTGCATCTTGCATGTTTGCATGGTCTCACAATGGTTAAATGAACTTTAATGCTTAAATGATTCTTCAATCACATCTTCAAATCTAACAAGATTTGAAACTCACATGAAGGTTCCTCCAATGAAACAGTAAGTAGAATCCTTTTTTAGGATCAAAATTGAAATCTAAGATCGTTTATATTATTCACTACTTGCATAATCAACTTTCAATCATCACAGAAATCTAGAATTCAACTTAACTGATTATCTTACATCAAACTATTGAAATTTCAACTTGGTCAACCATGGTCAACTCATGGTCAAACCTAGTCAAACTTGGTCTTCTGAACCTCCAAATGATGTAGAATGTGTTCTCTGATGTGTTTAACCACTTCTCAAATCAATTAACATGCTTATGAACTATCAACGCCAACTTTTCTTGTTTGATTTCAATTTTAATCCCGAAGGGGGTATGGTATTGCACATCATTCAAAGTCTGTAAATCTAAAATTTTGAAATCATATCTTTCCTCAATAATCAAGACAACAACCATGTCTAGTTACTGATTCATCAAAAAGACCTCATCGCTTGGGGCAAATCAATCATCACTCGGGGTATATCAGATTCATCGAGATCCATATAAATCTGGTATTCTCCTAATCTTGTAAATTGTATCAGTCTTTGTAACTATCGATTCAATTGTGTTATTTTCTTAGTTCTTCAGAAACTGAAGGGTTCAGATGTGATACCAATGTGATTCAATATAAGGACAATCAGGTCTGGAATCGATCACTCACTTCTTTGCAATCATAAGGTTCAGAATTGGGCATTTTGACACTTTTTTGCAATCATCGGTTCATTTACTATTATAGTTAACATTATCTTTGGTCACTTAGGACCTATTATCTTCAAATCTTTCAATCAGTTTCTATCTCATATCAATTTCAATTTCAAACATCAATTTCAACATCATACATAGACTATCTTTGAACCACTGCACTTTGCATAGTAATTCAAAGAGGGGCAAAATGTAATACCCCAAAAATGGGCTATAGGTTCATTAACCTCTTATATCTACATATCGAATGAAATCGACATCAAAGTCCTAACCAAAGGCACATCTAAACATCATTGAATCCTAATTGATTATCTCAAATTATGCATCGAGGAATATTCCTAGTAATATTCCTATTTATCATAATTATATTTAATTTAATGATTATTTGGTGATAAATCCAATTTATCCTAAAATTTAATTAATTGAATATTCTCAATATTTAATTAATTAGATTTAATTCTGCCACTTAATTGTTTAATTAAAGTTAATTATATTTATTCATAAATTGTATTATTTAATTTTGACAATAAATCTAAAATCCTATGAATAATTGATTAAATTCTTATTTAATTAATTAAAGCAAGTTGTCAATTTTTAATAATATTGTTTTAGATTAAAGTTTGAAAAATAATTGATTAATCCATAAATCAATTATTTTATTTGTCAAAATCAGTTAAGTTGGAAATAAATCACTCTACTATTAAATTAATTCATAAATAAAACATGCACAATTAGAAAAGAAGACAACTATCAATTATCAATTAAATATAAACTCTATTTTGAGTTGAACTCTACTTTTGCATGTTTTTGTGAGTTAAATATCCTTTATTTAAAAATAAATCAAAAATCAACTTGAGTTATTTGACTGATTTATGGCTTTCTTCCATGCATCCAAAAAGCCTTAGATTTCTATAAATTAAGGCCTCGGCTCTTCACAAATATCTCATAATTTTGCAAACTTACTCTGCAGGAATCATAGCATATAAAATTTGAAGAATTTGAACAATTGAAGCTTGAAGAATCATCTTGGGAATTCAAGTTTGTGAGATCATCATTATTTTACATAGCATTGCATATCATAGTAGAATTTCATTTCTAGATTAGTATATCATATCAGTTTTTACATATCATAGATTTCATATCATTTTTCATCACAATTGCATCTAAAAATCAAAAAAGATAGATTAATTGCATTCATTACATATCTAGATTTTGCATTCAAATCCTTTGTTTAGGTGTCGTCAAGGTCACCAATCTTGGTATAATCTGAGAATACATACTCGCACCTACTAAAAGGAAGTAAATCACCTCGTTAGTTTAGTTTTTCAATTACTTGCACAATTTTGATTTTAAGCTAACCTCTAATGTTTTACTGAAGTGTTGTGTATATAGATCAGGTACAAAATTCACACACACAGAATGGATCTTGAATTTCAAAGAGGCTTGAATGGAAATAGAGGAATCTTCAACAAGAGACCTCTATAGTGCTTGAATCCTTCAATGGCTTCTAGTGGATCTCCTTGATGAATTGAATGCTTGAATGCTTGAAGGCTTGAATGCTTTGCTTGCTTGCACTTGAGAGCTTGAGAGATTATAAGATGAGATATGAGATGTGAGATTCTTAGTTGCAAAACTTGATGGAGAAAATGAGAGAGGAAGGCTCCCTTTTATAGTGATCTAGGGCACAAGAGGGGCCTCATAGAAAATAATAATTAAGGGTCCATGGCACAAAACTCTAGAGATATGCACATGGAGAGGAAATTAAATTAAATTCTTGACACAAAACTCTAGGAGGGGACCACCCTTAATATAGAAATAAAATAATTATTTAAGAGCCTTGTCAAAAAATTCGAGGTAAGGCCAACATAAAAGTTAATTTGAGCATTAGGCACAAAACTCAAGAAAGGCTAATCTCCAATAATAAATTAGGAATCCTATACAAATCTTCAGAAAGGTCCACCTCAAATATTAATTTGAGAATTCGACACTTAATCTAAGAAATAATGTCCCCAAAGAGGGAAAAGATAAGATTTTGATGAAATCCTAAAACCGGAAACTAACCCTGAGGATCCCAAACCCTAGGGTCAAGGACGAGGTGATCTTGACCAGGTCAGGGTCGAGGTTGATCCTGACCAAGCCAGGATCAAGGTTGATCCTAACCAGGTCAGGGTCGAGGTTGACTTTGACCTAAAAGGTCGACCTTGATCCTGAGGTCAAGAATCTCAGGTTCATAGTCCAAGATGCTAACAAAATGCCAGGAAGAAGTGGAAAATCAGGTAGAACAAGAGAAAAAGCTAGATCCAACTCAATTATCCATTTAAGGCATTCGACATGACCTCAAACCACTTATTCAGAGGGCTAAACGCTCTTACCATGGAAGTGCTTCCATTTTAAGACAATACAAAATATTTTACTTGAATTTATTGTATAGGGTGTGGCTATCGATGATTTTTTGACATGGGTTCGAGAGCCTAGGCTGATAGGCATCTCGATTCAGAGTGATAGTCTGATTGTACATAGACTTTTACATATTGTTGTTTGTATTTTGTAACTAGGGTTGTTATGATGAAGTACATTTATATATAATTGACAATCTTTTTACTCTCATAGGTTACTCCTAGTGTGAGGGAGGGCCCACAAGAATCTTTCGTATCTTTTTTGACCTAGCCCACTATTCCAGAGGAGGGATCACTAGATGTAAGTTTTAATTTTAGTTCAAATTATGTCCTATTTTATAGATTTATTACTCTGTGTTGCACAACTCTACTTATCTCATTATTGCAAATATATATTTATAGGT
This sequence comes from Chamaecyparis obtusa, assembly GCA_027943335.1. Lineage (NCBI taxonomy): Eukaryota > Viridiplantae > Streptophyta > Pinopsida > Cupressales > Cupressaceae > Chamaecyparis > Chamaecyparis obtusa. Next base: position 208,432 of record BSBK01006360.1, on the reverse strand, counting down.
CAGAGTTTGTATTGTTGGCATGGTCCCTTCGCTACCAAGGACTTATACTAGGACACCTGATCATGGTAGGCGACCGAGAGGCTAGGTACAGATATTTGTATTTAGTTATAATTTTAATTAAATTAGTGTTTGAATTATGAATTATATATATATATACAAATCATATAACATAACTAATCTAAATTGGGTTTGAACTCATTTTTTATGCAGGATCAATCAGAGCCTAACACTTCTTCAAAGAGGCTACATTTTGATGATCCCCCTATGGCATAAGATGTAGTTTTAGTTTTGTGGTCATTTTGGGATGCCACTTGGCACATTTTGAGATGGTATATATTCCACATTGTACACCTTGAAACATTGATTTTGTAGATATTTTGAAATGGCATGTGCCATAATTGTATATGGAGATACATTTGATATATAGATATATATATATATATATATAGATATATATATATAGATATATATAGATATAGATATATATAGATATAGATATATATATATATAGATATATATATATATATATATAGATATATATATATAGATATATATCTATATATATATATATATATATATATATCTATATATATATATATATATATATATCTATATATATATATCTATATATATATATAGATATATATATATATATATATAGATATATATATATATATATATATATATATATATATATATATATATATATATATATATATATATAACATGTTCATTTTTATGTTATATTTGCGTCATCTTTTGTATACATATTTATTATTCATGTTTATGGAATTGAATGGTGAAGTTATATCTTGACTATGATTATCATTATGATTTAAATTATATCTTGTTGAAATTACATTTATTTTTCTTTACTCTCGAATACCCTGTTCATGGAGCTTATTATGTTTGAGGTTTAACTTGAATAGATTTTCTATATTCTTATGTTTCATATCATTATATATACTCACTTGAGCCACTTAGTACTACATTGTTTCAATACTATGTATATACTCACTATGTATATAACTCATCATATTGGAGTTTACTAAATGAACAGAGAAATGTAGCACTTGTGCTATTAGGTCACTTGGGTCAAGCGTGGTTGCGAGCGTTCTAGGGACTCTATGGGTAGAACGGGGTCGTCAGTGGTGTTTACCTAGCCAACTAAAGATGATGGAGCAGATGATTCGATGCAATGTCAAACAGTTTGAAAGATACGTTGTTGAGCCACTTTCAACTGAGCTTCATTGCAAGTTTTGGCATTGACTAAGATCATCTTGCCAAATGCAAACGAAGTTGAATCACCCAAAACTGAGAGAGGTTATTGTAGACCTCAGAAACATGATCCTGTAGCCCCTAACATTTTTTTGATACCTCTCATGAGGTCTGAGATACGAGCATCAGAAGATTGCTACCTAATCGTGCTTAGTGCACCTTGGGGTCCCTTGGGTCAAGCGTGGTTGTGAGTGTTCTGGTGACTCCATGGGTGGAATGGTGTTGTCACTAGAATTTAACTAGCCAACTGGAGCCAATGGAGAAGAAAATTTGATGCAATGTTGGACAATTTGAAAGATACGCTGTTGAGCTACTTTCAACTGACCCTCATTGCAAGTTTTGGCATCGACTGAGATCATCTTGCCAAATGCAAATGAATTTGAATCACCCAAAACTAAGAGAGGTTATTGTAGACCTTAGAAACATGATATTATAGACCCTAATGGTTTGTTGATACCACTCATGAGGTCTGAGATACGAGACCCGAAAGATCATTGCCCAATCGTGCTTAGTGCACCTTGTGGTCACTTGGGTTGACCGTGGTCGCGAGTATTCCGATGACTCTGTGGGTGGAATAGGGTTGTCACTGGCATTTACCAAGACAACTAGAGCTAATGGAGTAGATGGTTTGATGCAATGTCAGATGGTTTGAAAGATACGCTACTGAGCCGCTTTCAACTGACCCTCACTGCAAGTTTTGGCATCGATTGAGATCATCTTTCCAAATGCAAACGAAGTCAAATCACCCAAAAATGAGAGAGGTTATTGTAGACCTTAGAAACATAATCTCATACCCCTTGATAGTATTTTGATACCTCCCACGAGGTCTAAGATACAAGCCCTAGAAGATTGCTACCCAATCGTGCTTAGTGCACCTTGGGTCACTTGGGTCGAGCGTGGTCGCGAGCATTCCAGTGACTCCATGGGAAAAATGGGGTTTTCACTAGCATTTACTTGGCCAACTAGAGCTGATGGAGTAGATGGTTTGATGCAATGTTGGATGGTTTGAAAGATACGCTACTGAGCCACTTTCAATTGACCCTCACTACAAGTTTTAGCATCGACTAAGATCGTCTTGCCAAATGCAAACGAAGTTGAATCATCTAAAATAGAGAGAGGTTATTGTAGACCTCAAAAACAAGATCCCATATCCCCTAACATTTTTTCAATACCTCTCACGAGGTCCAAGATATGAGCCCCTGAAGATTGTTGCCCAATCGTGCTTAGTGCACCTTGGGGTCACTTGGGTCGAGCGTGGTCGTGAGCATTTTGGTTACTTTGTGGGCAGAATGGGGTTGTCACTAGTGTTTACCCAGCCAACCAGAGCTAATGGAGTAGATGGTTTGATGCAATGTTGGATGATTTGAAAGATACATTACTGAGCCACTTTCAACTGACCCTCACTGCAAGTTTTGCCATCGACTGAGATTGTCTTGCCAAATGCAAATGAATTCAAATTTCCCAAAACTAAGAGAGGTTATTGTAGACCTCAGAAACATGATCTTGTAAACCCTAATTTTTTTTTGATACCTCTCATGAGGTCTGAGATATGAGCCCTAGAAGATCATTTCCCAATCATGCTTAGTGCACCTTGTGGTCACTTGGGTCAAGCGTGGTCACAAGCGTTCCGATGACTCCGTGGGTGGAATAGGGTTGTCACTAGTGTTTACCCAGCTAATCAGAGCTGATGGAGTAGATGGTTTGATGCAATGTCAGACGGTTTGAAAGATACGATGTTGAGCCATTTTTAACTAACCCTCCTTGCAAGTTTTGGCATAGACTGAGATCATCTTACCAAATGCAAAAAAAGTCAAATTGTACAAAACTGAGAGAGGTTATTGTAGACCTTGGAAACATGATCTTGTAGCCCCTAATGGTTTTTTCATACCTCTCATGAGGTCTAAGATACAAGCCCAGGAAGATCACTTCCTAATCGTGCTTAGTACACCTTGGGGTCACTTAGATCGAGCATGGTCGGGAGCGTTTCGGTGACTCCGTGGGTAGAATGGGGTTGTCACTGGCATTTAATCAGCCAACCAAAGCTAATCGAGTAGATGGTTTGATGCAATGTGAGATGGTTTGAAAGATACGTTGTTGAGCTACTTTTAACTGACGCTCACTACAAGTTTTAGCATCGACTAAGATTATCTTTCCAAATGCAAATGAAGTCAAATCACCCAAAACTGAGAGAGGTTATTGTAGAACTTGGAAACATGATCCCATATCACTTCACGATTTGTCTATACCTCTCACAAGGTCCAAGCTACAAGCCCTAAAATTTCACTACCCAATTGTGCTTAGTGCACGATGGGGTCACTTGGGTCGAGCATGGTCACAAGCATTCCAGTGACTGCGTGGGAAAAATGGGATTGTTGCTAGTGTTTACCCAACCAACCAAAGCTGATGGAGTAGACAATTCAATGCAATGTCAGATGGTTTGAAAGATACACTATTGAGCTGCTTTCAATTGACCCTCATTGCAAGTTTTGGCATCGACTGAGATCATCTTGCCAAATGCAAATGAAGTCAAATAGCCCAAAACTAAGAGATTTTATTTTAGACCTTAGAAACACAATCTTGTAGCACCTGATAGTTTGTTGATACCTCTCACGAGGTTTGAGATACAAGCCCCAGAAGATCATTGCCCGATCGTGCTTAGTGCACCTTGGGGTCACTTGGGTCGAGCATGGTCACAAGCGTTCTAGTGACTCTGTGGGTGAAACGGGGTTTTCACTGGCATTTACCTAGCCAACTGGAGTCGATCAAGTAGATGGTTTGATGCAATGTCTGATGGTTTGAAAGATACGTTGTTGAGCTACTTTTAACTAACCCTCACTACAAGTTTTGGCATCAACTGAGATCATCTTGCCAAATGCAAACAAAGTCAAATTTCCCAAAACTGAGAGATTTTATTGTAGACCTTAGAAACATGATCCCATAGCACCTGATGGTTTTTTTATACCTCTCATGAGGTCTGAGATACAAGCCCCAAAAGATCACTGCCCAATCGTGCTTAGTGCACCTTGGGGTCACTTGGGTCGAGTGTGGTCATGAGCGTTCTAGTGACTCTATGGGTGGAATGGGGTTGTCATTGGCATTTAATTGGACAACTAGAGCTGATGGAGTAGATGGTTCAATGCAATGTTAGATAGTTTGAAAGATACATTGTTGAGCCGCTTTCAACTAACCCTCATTGCAAGTTTTAGCATCGACTAAGATCATCTTGCGAAATGCAAACAAAGTCAAATCGCCCAAAATTGAGAGAGGTTATTGTAGACCTTGGAAACATGTTCCCATATCCCTTGATAGTTTTTTGATATCTCTCATGAGGTCTGAGATACAAGCCCTAGAAAATCACTTCCCAATCATGCTTAGTGCACCTTGGGGTCACTTGGGTCGAGCATGGTCGCAAGTGTTCCGATGACTCCATGGGTGGAATAGGGTTGTCACTAGTGTTTACTCGGCCAACCAAAGCTGATGGAGTAAATGGTTTGATGCAATGTCAGATAGTTTGAAAGATACACTACTGAGCCACTTTCAATTAACCCTCACTGCAAGTTTTATCATCGACTGAGATCATCTTGCCAAATGCAAATGAAGTTGAATCGCCTGAAACTAAGAGAGGTTATTGTAGACCTTGGAAATAGGATCCCATATCCCTTTATGGTTTGTCAATACCTCTCACAAGGCTAGAGATATGAGCCCCAAAAGATCACTACCCAATCATGCTTAGTGCACCTTGGGGTCACTTGGGTCAAGTGTGGTCGCGAGCATTCTCGTGACTCTGTGGATGGAATGGGGTTGTCACTGGCATTTACCCAGCCAACTAGAGCTAATGGAGTAGATGATTCATAGGGTCGTGGGGACTTTGTAGGGGTCCTAACATGTGATAAGGCCTATTAGGACCCCTAGGAAGTCTCCATGATCCTTTTTGACACATTTGAATGCTCAAATGTGTCTAAAGTGGTCGTAGGACCCCTTAGGACACACTTGACTATTCCAATGTGTCCACAGGGGTCACAAGGACTTCCTATGGGTCCTAACATGTGATAAGGTGTACTAGGAACCCTAGGAAGTCCTCATGACCCCTTTTGACACATTTGAATGCTCAAGTGTGTTCGAAGGCATTGTGGAACCTATTAGGACACACTTGAACATTCCAATGTGTCCATAGGGGTCACAAGGACTTCCTATGTGTCCTAACACATGATAAGGCATACTAGGACCCCTAGGAAGTCCTCATGACCCCTTTTGACACATTTGAATGCTCAAGTTTGTTTGAAGGCATCGTAGGACCCCTTAGGACACACTTGAGCATTCCAATGTGTCCACGGGGGTCACAAGAACTTCCTAGGGGTCCTAACGCATGATAAGGTGTACTAGGACCCCTAGGAAGTCCTCATGACCCCTTTTGACATGTTTGAATGCTCAAGTGTGTCTTAAGGCATCATAGGACCCCTTAGGACACACTTAAGCATTCCAATGTGTCCATAGGGGTCACAGGAACTTCCTAGGGGTCCTAATGTGTGATAAGGTGGACTAGGACCCCTAGGAAGTCCTCATGACCCCTTTTGACACATTTGAATGCTCAAGTGTGTCTAAAGGCATCGTAGGACCCCTTAGGACACACTTGAGCATTCCAATGTGTCAAAAGGGGTCACGGGGACTTCCTAGGGGTCCTAACACACAATAAGACCTATTAGGACCCCTAGGAAGTCCCCATGACCCCTTTTGACACATTTGAATGCTCAAGTGTGTTTGAAGGGGCCGTAGGACCCCTTATGACACACTTGAGCATTCAAATGTATCTAGATGGGTCACAAGCACTTCCTAGGGGTCCTAACACATGATAAGGCATACTATGACCCATAGGAAGTCCTCATGACCCCTTTTGACACATTTGAATGATCAAGTGTGTTTGAAGGTGTCATAGGACCCCTTAGGACACACTTGAACATCCCAATGTGTTAAAAGTGGTCACAGGGACTTCTTAGAGGTCCTAATCTATGATAAGGCCTATTAGGACCCCTAGGAAGTCCCCATGACCCCTTTTGACACATTTGAATGCTCAAGTGTGTCCAAAATGGTTGCAGGATCCCTTAAGACACACTTGAGCATTCTAATGTGTCCACATGGGTCACGGGGACTTCCTAGGGGTCCTAGCGCATGATAAGGTGTACTAGGACCCCTAAAAAGTCCTCATGACTCTGAAGGCATCGTAGGACCCCTTAGGACACACTTCAGCATTCCAATGTGTCCACAGGGGTCACAGGGACTTCCTAGGGGTCCTAATGTGTGATAAGGCAAATTAGAACCCCTCAAAAGTACTCATCACCCCTTTTGACACATTTGAATGCTTAAGTATGTTCGAAGGCATCATAGGACCCCTTAGGACACACTTGAGCATTCCAATATGTCCATAGGGTTCATGGGGACTTCATAGGGGTCCTAACATGTGATAAGGCCTATTAGGACCCCTAAGAAGTCCACATGACCCCTTTGACACATTTCAATACTCAAGTGTGTCCAAAGTGGTCGTAGGACCCCTTAGGACACACTTGAGCATTCTAATGTGTCCACAAGGGTCATGGGGACTTCCTAGGGGTCCTAACATGTGATAAGGCCTACTAGGACCCCTAGGAAGTCCCTATGACCCCTTTTGATGCATTTGAATGCTCAAGTGTGTTTGAAGGTGTCGTAGGACACACTTGAGCATTCTAATGTGTCCATAGGGTCACAGGGACTCCCTAGGGGTCCTAATGTGTGATAAGGCCTATTAGGACCCCTAGGAAGTCCCCATAACCCCTTTTGACACATTTGAATGCTCAAGTGTCTCTAAAGGGGCCGTAGGACCCCTTATGTCACACTTGAGTGTTCCAATGTGTCCACATGGGTTAGGGGGACTTCCTAGGGGTCCTAACGCATGATAAGGCATACTAGGACCCCTAAGAAGTCCCCATGACCCCTTTTGACATATTTGAATGCTCAAGTGTGTCTGAAGGCATTGTAGGACCCCTTAGGACACACTTGAGCATTCCAATGTGTCAAAAGGGGTCACAGGGACTTCCTAGGGAACCTAATGCGTGATAAGGCCTATTAGGACCCCTAGGAAGTCCCCATGACCCCTTTTGACACATTTGAATGCTCAAGTGTGTTTGAAGGGGCCGTAGGACTCCTTAGAACACACTTGAGCATTCTAATGTGTCCACAGGTGTCATGCGGACATCCTAGGGGTCCTAACACATGATAAGGCATACTAGGACCCCTAGGAAGTCCTCATGACCCCTTTTGACACATTTGAATGCTCAAGTGTGTCCAAAGGTGTCGTAGGACCCCTTAGGATACACTTGAGCATTCCAATGTGTCAAAAGTAGTCACAAGGACTTCCTAGGGGTCCTAATGTGCAATAAGGCCTATTAGGACCCCTAGGAAGTCCCCATGACTTATTTTGACACATTTGAATGCTCAAGTGTATCTAAAGGGGCCGTAGGACCCCTTATGACACACTTGAGCATTCCAATGTGTCCACAGGGGTTACAAGGACTTCTTAGGGGTCCTAATGCATGATAAGGTTTACTAGGACCCCTAGGAAGTCCTCATGACCCCTTTTGACACATTTGAATGCTCAAGTGTGTCCAAAAGTGTTGTAGAACCCCTTAGGACACACTCGAGCATTCTAGTGTGTCCACAAGGGTCACGGGGACTTCCTAGGGGTCCTAACATGCGATAAGGCCTATTAAGACCCCTAGGAAGTCCCCATGACCCCTATTGACACATTTCAATGCTCAAGTGTGTCCAAAGGGCTATAGGACCCCTTAAGACACACTTGAGTGTTCCAATGTTTCCATAGGGGTCACAGTGACTTCCTTGGGGTCCTAACATGTGATCACGCATACTAGGACCCCTAGGAAGTCCTCATGACCCATTTGACATATTTGAATGCTCAAGTGTATCCAAAGGCATCGTAGGAATCCTTAGGAAACACTTGAGCATTCCAATGTGTCAAAAGGGGTCACGGCAACTTCCTAGGGGTCCTAACGCGTGATAAGGCATACTAGGACCCCTAGGAAGTCATATTATTTTCATGCATTACTTCGCTAATGTCTGCTCTGGGAGGAATATTATAATTTCCATATTTCCGCAAGCCCTAAAATATTTTTGTCATTATCACTCTCCACCTCCGCTCTCTTAATTTAGTTCTCTCCCTCTCTACTGCACTCATCTTAGCCATCCTTACCTACTCTTTAATAGAGATTCTCCAAAATTTTCAAAATCCTTACCTACTGTCAAATCCTGGCCTATGACATGAAAAATGAGCAAAGCAAGTGAAATGAAAGGGAAGTATGGATCAAATAGAGAAGGTGCATCAAATTGGATCAATATCATAATATATGCAGAAAATATTGTTACGAACAAAAATATTTGTATAAATTAATGGGAAGGAGTGGGAAGAGCTTCTTGGACCCATGATAGAAACTATTAAGGAATTGCATGATATATTACTCAACGGTGCAAGGAATATTATTGATGAGCATGGGATTGCAGCTACATCTATTCAATATACAGAGGAAGATATAGAAAATCTTCTTAATAGAGAGATTAATATGAGAGAAAAGGACATTTCAGAAGAAAATGGTTATCTTGGTGCCATCCAAGGTATGCCAATTACTTAGGATGAAGAGACAAAGTCCACAGTTAATGGGAAAGAATGGGAAGAGCTTCTTGGACCCATGATAGAAGTTACAAATAAGGAGGAAGAGCTAGGAAGGGGAAAATGAAAAAGGAAAGAAGTAAGATATGCACATGTGAGCCTATGTCAAATGATGATGATGAGTACTCACCACTGCTAGTAGCTCATGTAACAAGTGTTGTGGAATTATCCACAGAGCAATGTGAAATGAAGCCTCAAATTGGTTTAGCAGGCAAATAATTTGGCCATGCACTTCATTATAGCACCACAAATATTTCTATTAGAAATGCCTATTCGTCAATGACCTTGCATTTACGAGACTTGGGAAACCAAGTTACTCATGTTGGGCATTATCCCTCAAATGTAAGTTCATTGCCACCTTTGGCAAGATAGTCTCACTCCTCATTTTACAACAAAGGGCAGCCATCTATGGTCCAAGGTTTTAATTCAGCTGACAAGTGGACAGCTTCTCAAGGTGTTGATCTCTTTCATAGAGAAGTTCCTGATTCATCTCAAGGTTCTCATTTAGGTGACCAACACCTTGGAGGTCCACAAATAGACCCATTGATTCCCAAATTGGTAAAAGGGTAGATGCAATTTTGGAAAGAGTATCCCAATTGAAGAGAAATTGAAATTCCAGTGAGCATAAAGTTATTGCAGATCCAATGGGTGTATCTCCTCCACTGACAACTATAATTGCTTCTAGAGACTAGCGTTTAAATGGAGACTGACTATTCCCAAACATGCCCCAATCGAGAAGATGAACCAGATGTTGCTTGAGTAAAGAAGATAGTGGTTTATTAAAGCATCTACATTATCCCACTTGCTATCAATTACTACTTTTTGAGTGGCTTGCCAGCTGCTTCTGTGCAGGATTTTTGTAATATATAATGTCCTCATGCAATTGCATGAAAGTTTTTGTAAACATTTTCTATTGTAAAGGGTTAGTGAGCAATATCAAAGAAAAGGTTCTTGCATGTATTATTTAGACACATATCAATTAGGAAACCATTTTTCTTCCATTACATGGCAAAAATGCCTAGATTCACTTTGTGGATGTCAATAGGTAGCAAGATGAGGGAAGAAATATTTGAGAAGAGGAAGTACAAATGTTACTATCCAAAACCATTTGGAGACTAATATTCTTCTACTGATTGTAATAAGAAACTCAAAATGTAGAAGACAACGAATAGCTGGGGCATTTATTTCCTATGACCTATGTCAATTTCAGTTCAATTCCTATTAATGATATTCTCAATGTGTAAAAATAAACTGATGTGTTATTTTAAAATGGTGTTGACTGAAATTTATTAGCATATGTCAAATATTCATTTTTTTTAGAATTTGAAATAGAACCAATGGTAATATAATCAAACTAGTGAATTTCACATCCAATCATTGGATGTTAATCAAAAGTACAACATAATAATATTTTTGAACCGATAAATAGTCTTAGTCTTACTTCAAACCTACTCCCGTGTATGTGGGTTCTTGGAGGTATCTACTGAGCAATGTGTGGATCTGTAATGTCCCTATCCAGGATCTTACTCACTTTTCTTAAAACTCCTAATTAGAATTTGGATTTCTAATGCCTATTGTGATATTATTTAAGTTTGCCTTGCTCCTTATTGATTAATATTGTAATGAATTGGTTATCCTTCCCCTTCTCTCTCTCTCCTACTCTCTCTCCTACTCTCTCCCCTTCTCTCTCTCTCTCTCTCTCTCTCTCTCTCTCTCTCTCTCTCTCTCTCTCTCTCTCTCTCTCTCTCTCTCTCTCTCCTTCTTCTCACCTTCTCACTCTCTCTCTTCCTCTCTCAGCCCCCACCACCTTCTCACTCTCTCTCTTCCTGAATGGCTGCCCATGAATTTTTTAAATGGCTGATTGATTTCCTTTGCTTCTTTCAATGGTCATCCATGATTTTTCTGCAATCTTCCAACCTTTCATACATAGTTGTAAAATACATATTAATATATATTATATACATATAAAATAATATGTAATATATGATATATAATGTAACATTTAATATTAATATATATTAAATAATAATATTTAATGTAAAATGTATATTATATAATATTTAATATATAATTGATATTATATAATATTTAATATATATAATATATAATATAATATATATCTAATATATAGTTTTTGATATATAATATATAATCTAATATGTAATCTAATCTAATATAGGATGGAGAAATGGGATGGAGAAAGGGAAGGGAAAAGTGAAAAATCAAAATTCTGTCGGCCTTTTCGGGTACCCAAAAATATCAAGTACCTGATTAGGCTCAGTATTGCTTTGTGCACCAAACCTACATGGTCAACTATTGAAATGTCTCAAAAACATGTTTTTCCCCTATTTCTCTGAGTTCTAGACTTTGACCATGTAGCTGACGACTTTTTTTTTACCTGAATTTGATGAATTGAACAGGGTATCTTAAGGAGATTATCAACTTTCTATCAATATAATTGTTGTCAAATTTTGAATTTAGTAAGTAATTATTAGCTATTTTCTAATTGAATTACCTCTAAAGTGTTGATTTATATACTGATTTAAAAACAACTATAACTTTTAGATAGTATAATATTTTTTAAATCTGAAAAATGCCTCACATTTTATACTTGGCCTACTATAAGGGAAATTTTTCTTTTTGAATTTTGTAAAGTTTTGAATGAGTTAAAGTGGTCAAACATGAGAGTTTTTTTATTCTAAAAATGTTGTAGCAAAAAATTCATAATTAATTTTTTTTTGGAATAAAATTACAAAAAAATATGCGTCACATTCGGGCATGAGTCTACTACTTATATATAAAATCTTATAATAAAATATTATCATTTGATTATGATTAAGGTGGTCAGACATACACCTACTTATTTTTTTCCTGAAATTTTTGTATTGCTGCATTGAAATCTATACTTTTCACCAATCATACTAACTTTTTTTCAAAAAAGGCCTAGTAGTTTAGAAACTACATTCAATTTTCTATAGATTCTATTCTTACAACTTTTTTATATTAGGTTGATATCTAGTTGAAATTTTCACATCAAGTTGGCTAACCCTGATTTGTTGATTTTTCATTGCCACTTAAGGGCATAGTTTGGCCCCTCATGATCTTGCACATACCCTCGACCTATACAAAAATGATGATCATAAATAAACTATGATCATGATTTCATCATGAAGTAATTTCTTATGTATATAAATTGTTAAAATAATATAATGAACAACTTACCAATTGACGATAATCATCCCCCCCTTCAATGTGACCATGCTACCTATAATGTTTCTCAGTTGTTCTAATTAGAAGTGTTCGATTCTTTAAGCCCTTACAATTTTTGCAGGGATAATAACATTTTCCATCATATTTTATTTTGAATCTAGAACACAATCTAGCAAGTGTCCCCTTTTTTTGTTCTTTGTTGATATTAGCTGACATGGTATTACTTATTCATAGGCAAAAAAATAGGCTATAAATGAATACTTAAACATAGAAAAATTACAAAAAGAACCAGGGCAATTGAGCATTCAACACACAATTTAAAAATGTTGGTTTCAATGATAAGGTAGTAGACTATGTAATTAAATTAATGATTTTTGCAAGATTTGACAAGCAAGTTTTGAAACATTTTACAAGTTTTGACAATTTTTGCAAGATTTGACAATGTTTGAAAGATTGTGCAATATATGCTCAAATGACCCTGTACTGACTTATACCTTTGATAGCATGTCAAATATAGTATAAAAACATAATTTATACCATCGTTTCCACATTTGACCCCTTTTAGGACCTTTGACCAAGTTTGACCAACATAGGCCCAAATTGCCTTAAGGCTTACAAGAATGGCTCAAATGGCCTTCCAAGTGCAATATAATGCATGAGATGACACTACTTAACTTTGAAAATAAAATATATCACCTCTCAATGGCCTTATTAAAAAAATTTGACCAAACTGGTCTGAAATGGGTTTCAAGGGCTTTTGGTGCTCCTACACCAATAGTCAATTAGGTCATGGTCAAATGGCAAGGCCGTAAGATTCTCATGTTGGAGACCCATGTTCAAATCCCCCAAAGTGACATCAATGGGGCTTAAATGTTGAATTTATTGAGTGACTTATGTAACTTCTAAGTTGAATATGCTAATGGGAGGAGGTCCCCCTTGTGACCACCAACATTTTATGGAACAAAAAGAGAAAAAAGATGTTTGATATAGATGTAGCATTTGGTTCCACATTGATAATCTCTCTATACTATTTGAGACAAGCTAAGGAGACCACTACTACTATTTTGAGTAGGGATTCTTTGATAGGGTACTTTGGATTCTATTGTCCACATCTACTGATGTAGGAGCATCAAAGGTCTTGAGAGGCCAATAAGGCCAAAATGGTTGAAATATTGTAATAAGGCATTTGTATTATTTTCATAGTTAGATAATGTTTTTACATGCATTGGATTGCAATTGTAAGGCCTAATGAGCCATATTAAAATAGGAAACAAATTCACTTTATTCACTTCTTGTCCTCTTGCCATATAAAAATTTATAAATGTGCATTTGTTTCCTATTTTAAAGTTTCTAGTTCCATATTCCAAAATTTATGCATGCTTGAATTGTTGCCCTTAGATTTGCATTGATATCAAATCAGTTTGGGTGTTCAGTACATGTATTACTGTGATCTACATAATCTTTGGTGCTAAGGTGATTACCCTTAGGTTGCTACAATTACTCATGAATGCCTATCAAGAGTTTACATACAAGTCTAGAGAGATTGAGTTATCTAATGGTATCGAAGTTGATCCATAAATACTAAGAACCTTTTATTTAATTCTCCACACAATATAAGATAAATGTCACATTTTTTTTATATCATTTCATGTAAAATGAGACTACATCCATTGTTAAACAAAATCCCACATGGACTCCTCAAGTCCAAATCCACTAACTGCCCAAGATTATGTAACACCCAACTAATGGAATGGGCACATTCAACAGTTTGACTTGGGCAAGGATCAAGAAAATAATCATGTGGGTATTGAGAGTGAGGTACCAAGGTCTCAACAACAAGATTACCTTCCTCCTAAACTAGGCCCGCTCCTAAATAACCAAATCCCTATCTTCCTTGAACTCACAACAACTTAACAAGAAACCCTATGCAATAGAAAAGATTTCAACCAACACATTAGACCCCATAATTAACAAAAGCATGTCTTTAGGACACAAAACCACATGCATATCTAGAGCCAAATTGAAACCTAGTGACTCATTTGTACCCAAGAGCTTGTTTTTCTCTAAGTTAGCAATAGCAATCAAAAGATCCTTTTTCCCAAAAACATGCTCACAATGATGTACGAGAGCATATTTGTAACAATATTATGCCCAAATTGCACAAAATATTCAACACCTAACTCTACCACAAACAACTCAATTGTCAAAGAATCTAAGCAATACAAAGGAACCAAGATATTTTTCACGCCAACAAAGGAAAGAAGATCAACTATATTAGACATGAACCTAAGTGTTTTTCCCTTTGAAATAATAGTGTCCCTAAGCTCTCATACAAACTGCCTAAAATCATTAACTCTTGTAGCTTGCATACAATGAGTTGGTAACAAACTGCAAATGGGTAAGCATCACCATTGTTTCCACATCTATATCAAGTCCAAACAAAGAAAATAAGCACCAAACAAATGTTGAACAGGTGATGAAAAATATATAAATTGAATTGTTTAAAGAAGAGTTGCCTACAAAAGCCATCACAGTTGCCAACTCCTTGTGATTGTTGTATGTTTAACTCATTGTATGATAATATATTACTTTGTTTTATTCCATACTAATCTAGATAAATTTGATTTATAATAATTATCTATTATTAGCTTTTAATTATAATATTATTCATATTTATCACATTTGTAAGTCATAATTTTTCCATCATATTAAATGCTTTACATAAAATTATCTACCTAGGATTTCTCAAATGCACCAATGTTGAATTTTGAATCAGCCAAACAACTACCTCCAATACTTGGGTGTGTTGTGTACTTCAATGGATGAAGCAAGGTGTAAATCCTAGTTGAATTTTGAAGAAGATAACACCACAATTTGGTAGAAGAGGTAACAGGCAAGGGATATCGTCAATGATTGCCCCATAGAAAAACTACCTAATGAAAAGAAAAGTTGTCCTATAAATAAATCTCATATTTTTCTAATTACATAATTAGTACAAGAAATGATGCAGGGGCATTCTAGGGTACTCAATGGATCTACATGGAGGTGTGTTATTTGGCTAGTGTTACTCGGTTGCAGCCTTAACTGATGGTCTCAGTTATTGAAGGAAGCTCGGTCGCTAAAGGAACTCAGTAATCTCTAGTACTCGGTGAAAGTGTTACTCAGCGATGCCTGCGCTGCTCGGTCAACACTGGTGCTCGGCAATGTCTAGCATGCTTGGTTATTTCACTGTTGCTTGGTAGTTCTGGTTTACCGATTGGAGTTCTATGTGATTTATTGGGCTGACTTGGTGCATTTATTGTTGGTAGCTGTTGTTACAGGCTGACATGTATTAAATATTTGTAAGGCAACTTATAAGCTGACTTGTATTGCATTTAATAATTGTTAGGGGGATTTAATGGTTTCATCTAGCCAACTTATGGCTGATGATTAGTATTTAAAGAGGTGCTTGGGTAGTTGTAGGAAGGATAGGGGATCATCATCATGATCATCAGATTGGACATCAATTGGACATGCTAAAGCTAGAGTTGGTGAAGTTATGGAAAAGATCTTGCATGATCTTGTAGATTAGATTGTTATCTGATAGTTTGTAGTTGCAAAGCTAGTGGTTGCACACTTGGAGACAAGGAGATTTCTTGGAGGCTTGCGAGCTCAAATTTAGATCTACCTTAGGGTTTCCATCAGTTGCTGATAGTTTTCAGAATTGGACTAGCTAGATTGTATTAGATCTTGTTGATCTTGCAAAATTGTTTATGATTGTAATTGGCCCTAACCCAAAAGGCCTTATAGTCAGTCATGTTAATGAAAATTTTTTGTAACAATTGTTGTGTTGTATATTTCCATTGTGTAATTTTGAAGTTGCAAGGCCGAGATTGTCCTTAATTGGATCCTCCCTACCTTGGTCTGCGTCAGGTGGTATCTGAGAATAGTTGATCTTGTGGAACAAAGGTTGACCTAGCAAGCCTGATCTTGTGAAGTTGATCCTATTGGTGAAGATATTGTGTGCAATCTGAATTGTAGATCTGTGCCACTAAACTTGTGGAATCTTGCCCTAGTTTTACGCAAGATGGCAAGTTGCGATCTAACTTGCATGCAACTTGGAGATTGTCACGAGGTGGTCAGTGTAGGGTTTTTTGTAGAGGGTTTCTCTTATCTTTAAGGATGCCTTTGAGATGATTGGACCCTAGAGCTATTGTAGATCTTTGTGATGCTGTGGAGTTAAGATTTTTGAGAAAGTCAGATTGG
The DNA here is from genome assembly GCA_027943335.1 of Chamaecyparis obtusa. Taxonomy (NCBI): domain Eukaryota; kingdom Viridiplantae; phylum Streptophyta; class Pinopsida; order Cupressales; family Cupressaceae; genus Chamaecyparis; species Chamaecyparis obtusa. Next base: position 191,988 of record BSBK01006360.1, on the reverse strand, counting down.
ATGTCAAATCTGAGACAGAGTTGATGAAGAATGACATGGTCACCAAGATCATGAGAGTTGTTGCTGGTGTACCTTGGAATGTTGGTACTGAAGATGGTTATGAGGAAGTTCCTAAAGAATCTGAAGCTACTGGATCTAGTGGTGATGATCAGAGAGATAGATCTAGTGAAGACAGAACTGCTCAGTTGCATAGATCTGGAGTTTGGTTAAGTAACAATTACCAAATGGAAGTTTCTACTTTCTCTAGTACTTTGAAACCTAAGAACTTGATTGGATCAAATCGGTGAACTTAAAGATTTCTTTGAGCTAGAAGAAATTGAAGATCCTCTTCAGGTGAGATTGGCATAGACTAAGTTGAAAGGACATGCTTCTCTTTGGTGGAAAGAACTACAAAGAGATAGAGAAGATGAAGGTGAAACAAAGATCAATTGGTGGAGGTTGATGGTGACTAAGTTGAAAGCTAAGTTCATATCAGTTGACTATGAGCTTGACTTGTTTAAGAAGTTGCACAATCTGAAACATAAGGATTTGTCTACTAAAGATTATACCGAGGAGTTATACAAACTTACTATTCGGTCTAGACACAGAGAACTTGGTAAGGAAAACGTAGCTCAGTATGTGAATGGTCTAAGATTCAATATTTAGGATGAGCTTGGTATGTTGAAGATTGATTCTATTGAAGATGCTTATCAGTATGCTTTGAAGGCAGAAGATAAGTTGAAGAGGAAACAACATGGTAACTCCCGAGGGAAGGAGAAGATTGATCACTCGGTGAAGGATAAACTAATTGGTGCAGAAGATGAATAGAAACCTGTAGAACCAAAGAAGAAGACATCTAGAGTTATATTTAAAGGTACTTGCTATAACTACGGAGAGGAAGGACATCATTCTTTTGAGTGTACACAGAAGAAGGTTGACCGATGAACTACTATGGTGAATGAGAACATTTAGAATGAACTTGAATCAGAGAACTTGCTGTTTCGGTGAACATTGCTCGGTACAAAGGATGAACCTTGTCAGAGGAGTAACTTGTTCAAAACTTGATGCAAGGCTAGAGGTAAACTTTGTGATGTTATTGTTGATAGTGGTAGTATTGATAACCTTGTTGCTAAGGACATGGTTCAGAAACTTGGTTTGAATATAATGAAGCACCCATGTCCTTATAGGATTGGTTGGTTGCAAGATGATCATGCTTTGGAAGTAAGAGAACAATGCTTCATTGATGTTCAGATTGGCTAGTATAAGGATCTTGTGCTAAGTGACATTGTGGATATGAATAGTTTTCATATATTGCTTGGTAGACCTTGGAAATTTGATTGCAGAGCTATGTATGATTGTGTGAAGAATGTGTTTACTATTGAGAAGGATGACAAGAAGTTTTCCCTAATGCCTTTGCTAGATACAACGCTAGATAGGAGAAGCCTGAGAATTGGTAGCGGAGTTGAATTGGTGGATCTAGAGAAAATGAATGATCAGTATGGATAATAAGTCTATGTGTTGTCAAGAAAAGACTTGAAGAGATAGAGAAAGCTGAAGTGGAAGAGTATGCAAAGTGAGAAGGTGGAGGACTTGTATGTGAAGAACTAGTTTGGGGTTTATGTACTAAATCCCAGAAGATGTTCTTCCCACATATGAACATATTTTTGAACTTGGGGTGTCTAATGCAGGGGCATTCTAGGGTACTTGGTGGATCTGGATGGAGGTGTGTTATTTGGCCGATGTTACTTGGTTGCAGCCTTAACCGACAGTCTTGCTTATTGAAGGAAGCTCAGTTGCTGAAGGAACTCAATAATCTATGGTGCTCTGTGAAAGTGTTACTTGGTAATGCATGTGGTGCTCGATCGACACTGGTGCTTGGTGATGCCTAACATGCTCGGTTATTTCACTATTTCTCAGTAGTTCTAGTTTATCGACTAGAGTTCTGTGTAATTTGTTGGGTCGACTTGGTACATTTATTATTGGTAGCTATTGCTACAGGCCAAGATGTTGTATTAAATATTTGTAAGGTGATTTATAAGCCAACTTGTATTGCATTTAATAATTGTTAGGGGGACTTAATGGTTTCATCTAGCTGACTTGTGGGTGATGATTAGTATTTGAAGAGGTTTTTGGGTAGTTGTAGGAAGGGCATGGGATCATCATCATGATCATCAGATCAGACATCAGTTGGAGGTGCTGAAGTTGGAGTTGGTGAAGTTGTGGCAAAGATCTTTCATGATCTTGCAAATCAGATTGTTATCTGATAGTTTGTAGTTGCAGAGCTAGTGGTTGCACACTTGGAGACAAGGAGATTGCTTCGAGGCTTGTGAGCTCAAGTTTAGATTTTCCTTAGGCTTTCCATTAGTTGTTGATAGTTTTCATAAATGGACTAGCTAGATTGTATTGGATCTTTTTGATCTTCCAGAATTATTTCTGATTGTAATTGGCCCTAACCCAGAAGGCCTTATAGTAGGGCATGTTAATGAAAATCTATTGAAACAATTGTTGTGTTGTATATTTCTGCTGTGTAATTCTAAAGCTGCAAGGTCAAGATTGTTCTTAATTGGATCCTCCCTACCTTGGTCTATGTCAAGCAACCCCTAGAAAGATATATGGAAACCAAACTGTACTAGTTGTTGCTAATTCAAAATTATATTAGAGGCTCAAACTACATAAATCTTTCATACGGGATGTGTTTCATAAATGATGGCCACTAAAGCATACAATGCAAATATTTAGAATCATATAATCATAAAATGGCTCGACACCAAAGACATGGGGAAGGTCAAACTCTCATTCAAGAATTTCATCTTTTTGTAGGTTACACACAACATATTATTATCTCATTTTGTGAGTGAACAATATGTTTTTCTCATTTTAGGCCAGCTAGGAATTGATAATTAGCATGATAGTTCTATTTTGTTAGTGAACAAGTAAAATGAACTTTTGTTTCATGTGACCATTCAAGCTAAAAATAGTGACAGTCCTATTTGATGGTTAATCTCATGTATGTGTTGCAGTCAAGACAAGGGTTTGAACATTTATTAGTGTTTGAGCCACATTGAAGTGTCTCAATGATCAAGTGTGTGAGTTATCTCTTGAAGAGCATGTTCCAAGTCAAGAAGTGTAGGATTGAATCAAGCCATGTGTTGTTTAGATACTAGTATATCAAGTGAATCCTTGTGTCTAGGAAGGGTAGGAGAGTTAGTTAGCTGATCAAACCATTTCTTCCTCTAAACTATTGGGTCACAAATCTACCTATATTGATAAGGAACTTCATTAGTTGAGCCTAAAGGTTTCAAGCAAGGTGAATGATCTTCACGTCAATGTACCAAATGAGTTAATGAATGCCATGATTGTTGAGTTAATTCTCTCATTAGTTGGTAAGTTCCTTGCCTTTAGACCTAATATTGACCAAGTCCATAAATGGGTAGATGACCGTTGAAAATTTAAGGGTAGTGTCAGAATTAGTGTTACAACTAATAAAGTTGTTCCTCTTTAGCTTTGTTAATCATGAATTTTTTATAAAATTGTTTATTGGAGGTCCCTAGACCTATGGTTGTGATTTTCAAAAAAAATTGCAACCTATACCTGTTGAGTGACATTTAGCATTTAATTTCAATATAATAGCATCATAATCAAATGAAAAATGAAAAAAAGGGATACATGATTGGGAGAGTACTTTAATTGCAAGAGGTTGCGAGAAAATGGAGCCTTGACCATATTCATACCACCATTCATAAGTATCCATCCTATATTGAGTATGAAAAGTGGTAGCGTCGTGATATATAGGAGATGCAAATTGGGAAAACTCAATCAAGACAATATTTCAAGTTTCATCAATATCGCTATTGTCATCATCACATCTTTGTAAGTGTATCCTTGTTGCTATGAAACCATCTCTTGGCTATAAAACTGTGGTGGCAAAGCATATTCCAAGAGATGTAACAATGATTTTCTCAAAAAAATTGAAAATTGTATCTATATGTTCCTTAGCCGCTATTGTTGTTTTTATGTTCTCCACCATGTTCTATGGGTGATCAGTGTCTACATACCTAATCATGTTCATGATGGGCTTAGTGAATTTTAAAACACACACTAATACATTTGGGGTCATTTTCTGACAAAATTCCTAACGAGCTATAAGATTTCTTTTGCTTTGTCAGATTATAGAAGGAAATTTTTATTTATTTTTAATCCATGCCCGAGATTATCAGATTAAGAGTGCAAGAGGTGGAAAACTTCCTCTCTTCCAAGGAATTCCACCCAAAATCATTCCTCTACTCCCAAAATCTCCTCCCAAGGGAATGTAATACCCTAAAATTGGCACCTATTAAATTCAATCTTTTTTTGGTGCATTTTTGTCAATTTTACATCTCCAAAGTCCTAGTTCCCTAGGCAATTTTCTCTCGCCTGCCTAACTTAATTTGACTTGATGTCAATTGCAAAAACCCTAATTTGCATTAATAAAATATTAAAATTAATTCCTAAAGTCCTTCACTTTAATTAGCTAAATTACCCCTATGATAATTTAATTTAATCCTAAAGTTTTAAGTACTTAGAATTAAATTAAATCCACCTCATTTGGCTAATTACCCATAAAAAGGAATTAATAATTGCTTGATATTCGAATGGACACACCTTTTTGAATTAATAATTCAAGATATTCAAAAGGCCACCTATGTGGCATTTTCCATTCTTTTTATTAAGTAATTCTTGCATTTTTGTCTCGAATGGAAATGAAGAGTTAGGAGTTTCAAATCAAGAACCCCTTCATTCTCTTCTCAGGCTTTTCTATTTAATGGACCTCATTTCTTCATTTGAAAAGGCAATTTTAGAGAGCATCTACACTATAGGCAATTTTAGTCTCATTTTATTCATTGTTTCCAAAGCTTTCTATTGCATTAATTAGCTTAATATTTCATTATTAGTTTAATCTTGTATCTCATATTAGATTAATTTTCTTATTTGTTCTTAGCATCATATCACCTTTATTTCAAGTTCTCTAAAAATAAAAATCTGCATTTCATATCTCTTTCAAAGCATTTCTAGATTAATTGCACTCATCTTAGTTTAATTTCAGTTTTGCATATCATTATAGCTTTGAAAATCCTCCATTGTGGGATTGGTCTATGGTTGTTGGCTCTTGTTCTGAGAGTAATTGAACACCCTGTCCACATAGGAGGCAACAGGTTGATTCAATCGATGTTTTGAGATGGACAATTCATGTTCATACTCGCCATCTCACGATTGAGCAATGACTATGTTGCATTTGTGCCTGATTTAAAGGTCCACATTTAGACACACACATTTTGGCACCCACCGTGGGGCAGAAAATCTAATTTCTGGCCTCATTCTCATCTTTTTTGGATTAAAATTCATGCTCTATTGTGTGTCCATACTGCCTGTGTACAGATCTTTGTGCGAGAATCTAGAGCATCCCGCGTGAGATTTTTCTCTCTGTAGCACTTCCTCACACAAGAGTGTGCGGCCTCACGTGGCAGCTTGTGTTTCCTTGTGTGCCAAGGAGTACATCCTCGTGCGAGATTCCATGACAATGGCCTAAATTTTCCTGCTTTCTTTCTTTCTATTTCGGATTTCTAAGAGTTTTTTGTTTGCTATTGCTTAGTATTTTCTATCATTTTCACAGCATAATAGTTTTCTATAGGATGTTTGACCAAGAACTAAAACATGCTAATGGTTTAATTGCAGGCCGATAGTCAAAGATTGCTAAAAATGTTGTGTTTGTTTCCTTGTTTTATTCACATAGTCTAAATAGGGCTTCGTTAAAATTTCTTGACGATTTTGATAGTGAGTAGGGACTTTGGCTCTTCATTACATGGAGGTGATGACCATGAATGAACCCAAAATCCTAATGATCTTACTAATATGACAAATTCTTGAGGAAGCGGAGAAAGGTAGTGAATCTTTACACTTCTACTTTCCAGGGGATTATGCTCTTCTCTCTCTGAGAGAACCAGAAACCCAAAAGTTTATAGTTGTGGTGGAGTGAAACTAACTCAGTGATGAACTTTCTTGATGTGTTTGGGTGAGGAAACGGGATAGAGAAGTATGCTCTTCTCCCTTTGGGAGAACTAGAAAATCTGACCCCTGAATCTAAACCAAGTCCAGTGTCACCTTTAGAGGGCCTGTCGGTATTGAACCTCTGGGAATGACCCAAGTGAGTACGCACCTATCACCGGTGATTCCACCTCACTCTAATAAATAATGTTTTGTTGAGTCTAAAGACTCCAAAACCATGTTAGCTTCCTTCTCAAGACTTTGACTATCATCTTGAGAAGGCTTTGTTTGTTGTACTGAGTGGCGCCGCTCCTAGCCCTGCTTGTGGGGGTGTATGACTTTCGGGTGTTGATGTGGCTGTGAGGCCTCAACCCTGTATCAGGGGCACCAAAGTTTAGCATTAACAGAAGCCTACTAAGAACTTGTCATAGCTAGTGGCCTACCCGGTTCACCTTTGAAAGGAGTCATAATCTTTGCACAGGGAGGGGGAAGAATCTCTCCCATAGATTCCCATCATAGGCATACACCTGGACATTTGGAGGCAGTTGCGACACTAGCCCCTGCTACAAGGATAACCTTTGAACATACACTGTTGAGTCCTTGGAAACACCAAAAACATAGGTGCCCTGTAGGGGGTGACACGGCTATGTGAGGTGCATGTATGCATTCAAGCAATGGGGCAAAGGTTTTGGCTTCTCACCATTTTTTTTGTAGGACTAAGCTATGTGTTTGTTATTGAATCTTAAACATTGTCCAATCATTATCAAACAAAGACTCCCCTGATGCTATCAAGTTGCTTTGTCCTTGATAGGTCTGTTAACGACTACTTCATGTTTCACAACTACTTGATTTGAACCTTTGTGTTCTTAAACAAATGCTTGAAATCCTAAAACAAGCTTGTTGATTAAATTGTTCTTCAAACCTATCAGGAAACTGGATTTTCTGTTAGACATCAGTTCAGACTATACTTTAAAATTCAACTTTAACCTCGAAAACTATGTCAGATTATCAGATTTTGCACTTTTCCCACATGAGGTTTCACACTTCAGAGCACTTTCTCGAGGGAGACTTTATTTTCTCGCGCAAAGTCTGGTGTTCTCTCACGTGGCCTGGTACTTTCTCGTGCAAGACTGTAGCCTAGTTTGCAAAAATAGAGACTTGTTCACCATTGATTGTTTAACTTTTTATCTGATCTTCTTTTTGTTTGAGGTCTATTTTTCTGCTTTCTTGTTGTTCACTATTAGAAACTAGCTATTTTGAGCTAGGAATCAATCGATCTTTTCTTTGACTCATGTCATCTCTCGTTGGTTTACCTTATCTCTTTATGCCTTTTGTATCTCATGTTGTGATAGTCTTATCTTGGTTATTCTAGCCTCTTCTTTTGATGATTCATACCAGATCCATCTCGCGTCTTGGTTGTCCTAGCCTTTATCTCCTTTGCATTGTTTTTAGAGACCGATTCTAGCTTTGTCCCAAATCCTCTCTCGTTTCATCTCCGTCTATGACTGTCATGACTAGAAGTGGCAAAACTTATCCTATTCAGAATCCTGATCAAGGTAGAAATGAACCTCCTAATCAAGAGATAGATCCTCCTGAATCCGTTGTGAAATCTAAACTTTGTGACACATCCTCATTTTCCTCATTGAGCACTTTGAAAAGTAGTCTATCTCAACCATCACCTCCTATGTTTCAAGAGTGTTTCAACCCATTGTTTGAAGATCAACCCAGTTTTTCATTTCAAGATCAAGACAACTCGTACTTCCAAGACAATTCATTGTTTCATAACTTTGGAAGACCTCTTAAATGACTAGTCCTATTATTGTACCGGTTGATCCTACGAAGAATAGTCCTATCATTGAACCTAGTGGTACTATTGAAGACATTTTTCCACCAGAATTTGTTAAATCTTTTGATCTTATTCATTCACCAAAGGTTACCTTGGTTGTGCCCTTTCGATCTCATTCACATCACTTTGTCAAGTCTCTAGATACTGTGCAAGTCTACGACACGATGGCACATTCGTTTGATTTCCAACTAGGCAAGTATTGTCAAAACACTAATCAATCTCAAAACAATCAATATCATGGTCAATCTTCTAATGAACCATGTCATGGTCTGCCTCGAAATGAACATTCTCATGGTCAATCTCAATATGACCAAAATCCATTCCACAATGATGATCAATCTTGAAGCAAACCTCAAGGCGGTCAACAACCCACCTATTTCTATCGTCCTCCTCCATTCGATCAAAACCAAGATGATCAGCAACAAGATCAGGGTCTGAGTATTTATGAGTTCCTTGGGAATGAACCTGAAGTGATAACTCAACAAGATATAGATGTTGCCAAAGCTAATAAAAGTCTCATTAAGATGATGGAGGTTCTTCTCTTAGAAAATAAAGAAAATTACTTCCTTGAGCTAGCTAAACAAGGGGTCAAGTTACCCCGAGACTATCAAGTTGAAACACTCATAGCTAAGGAAGAAGAAACTAAGACCACAAAGTTGCAGAAGATGGTCCGAGAAATGCAAGATTAGATTAGTCAACTTGTGAGGAATAGAGGTCAACCCACTCAACAATTTACAATGGAGAGTATTTGTCCTTTCCCTTTTGACAGAAGCATTCATATGCCACCTTTTCCTAGAGGTGTGGAACTCCCTAAATATGACAAATACTTGGGTACAACTGACCCCTACGATCACTTAAGGGAGTTTGGTGCATTCTCTATGGAATTCATGCACGATCTAGCATATCTTATGCGCCTGTTTCCTCAAAGTTTGTGTGGACCTGCTATGAAATGGTTCTCTAGATTGCCTATTAGTATTAAAACTTTTGATGAAATGGAAAATCTTTTTCTCCAACACTACTCACATAACATTCAACATCTGGTCAACATCCAAGATCTTTGCAACTTAAAATAGCGACAAGGAGAACCTTTCTTAACCTTTCTTCAAAGGTGGAGACAATTATGTACGAAGTGTCCTCATAAGCTACCAGAGTCTGAGAGACTCGACATTTTCTTGGACAATCTTGTCCCCTATTTTGGAAACCAAGTGCAATTTCAAGGTCCTCTTACTTTTGATAGCATGATCAAACAAGCAGTGCAAATAGAGGCCTTCATGATCAAGAAGGGAGAGATAACTTTGAATAAGGACAATAAACAAGGATTCTCCACAAACAAGGATAAAGGAAAGACTGTCAATAAGAACCGAGATGTAGTAAATGATGGAGTGGTGGATAATGTTACTGCAAAGCCTTCAAAGCCTATTTTTAATCTTACTTCTAGCATACAAGTAGCTAAGGTGACCAAAAAGACCACAACTGATAATCAACAACCTTCAAAGTTTTCTAAGAACAAACCTTGGTCCAAATGACCCAAGCATGATTTCACTCCTTTGGGAGAACTTCTTGCTGTGGTCTACAAGACTCTTATACAAAATCAGGTTCTTATTCCTTTGGAAAAGCATACTTATGACCCACAACCACAACCTTATTGGTGGAATGATAATGATTATTGTGACTATCATCAAAATATCGGTCATAAAACTTCTACTTTTCTCCAACTAAGACATAAAGTGAAAGATCTCATTGATAATGGTGACATTGTTGTGGAGAATAATAATAGGAATTCAGATCACCAAGCTTTCAAGGATCCTTCTCCTCCTCATGAGAAGGGAGAGTCTTCAAACACTAAGAATACCAGTGCTAAAGTCAATTACACATACACTAATAATGACAATGTTATTGGTATGATCAAACCTGTTAAGATGGAATATTGTGATATGATCACTTCTAAGAAGAGTGATGATGCTCCAAAATCTAAGACACCTTTTGTTTTTCATAGTTCTACATCTCATTCATCCGAATCTGAATGATCCCAAGGTTGTGCTAATGTTTTCACTCGATCGCAAGGAAGAGTTGTGTTGAAAGGTCCTGATACTTCTACATCTGCTCCTAAGCAAACAACGGATAAGAGACTTGATATTCCTACATCTTCTCCTAAGCAAAGCACAGATAAAACTATTGTTGGTCCCGCCAACAAGAATATGAAAATTGTTCCTATAGTTGGCTTGGCTACTTATAGTATTTTAGACCAACTTCAGCGAACTAACACTCAAATTACCATCTTTGAGTTGCTAAAGATCTCGCCTGCTCACAGGCAGATTTTAGATAAGGCTCTTACTGAAGCTAATGTTCCCAAGGATCTCGATCTCAACTGGTTCCAATCTATGGTGGGTCATTTGACTTCACCTCATTATCTATCCTTTTTTGAAGAATATGACCACTCTTTAAGTCACTCGCATAATGCTTCCCTACACATAGAGGTCATGATAGGTCCTAAGTGTGTACACCTTGTGCTCATAGATAATGGTGTTGGTCTTAATATTTGTTCCGCTAAACTGCTCGCTCAGCTAGGATATAATGAGAATTGCATAGATCCTCACAAAAAGATTACCATAAAATCTTATGATGAGGAAGAACGCAAGTCCCAGGGCTTAGTTGTGCTACCTATCCGCGTAGGTCCTATTGAGAGAGTTGTTACTTTCCAAGTACTCGATATTCCTCTCACCTGCAATATCTTGTTGGGTAGGCCTTGGATTCATGAGATGCAGGTTGTTCCATCAACATACCATCAATGCATCAAGTTCCCATTTCATGGGGTGGAAGTCACTATACCTATAAATACCAACTTCTCTTGCAATACTCTTACGCAAACTGCAGATAGTTTTGTTCGAGCAAATAGGGAATCCACTAAGTTTTGTGATGCTAAGCTGAAAGAGATGGAACAAACTTTGAGACTTGAGGATATAGGCATGGGAGAATGCTGAATGGAACCTATGCTATCTCTTGCTGCTCTACCTTTGTCTCCACATTCTTATGGGAGACCTTCTGAAGACAACAAAGTTCCTAATGCTCCTCCTCAAACAATTTATGATGACACCTTTGTGAGGGCCTCTATACCTTTAGAAGATGAGAATGAAGAAAGAGCTATCAGAGCTTGGATCTACAAAGGAAAAGAGACAACTGAAACAACCACTCCAGATTTAGAGCAAGAACCATACAGTGAAGCTTTCAAGATCATGAAGCACTTCGGTTATAAGGGGAGTGGTCCCATAGGAAAAAATGATAATGGCTTGCTAAAACCTATTGAAGCTACAACCCACCGCACAAAAGATACTAGTGGCTTAGGCTTTAAGAAGACTCCCTTTCATTTGGGGACCAAGAAATTTGTGTCAGCTCCTGAGCCTGAACCTGAACCTGAACAAGAAATTGAAGATGCTACTCTAGAAGTGAATCCAAGGGCCATCTCTGATGAAGATACATTCCCATATCCTATTCCTCCAGATCTTGCGGCACTCTTTGTCAAACCTAATGAGCCTATCATACATGTTCATATGATAGAGATAGATACTGATACTTGTTCTGAAGCTGATTCTGATAAAACCTCTTTAGTGCATCAAGTTACATATGAGGAATGGAAAGCAGCACTAAATGATGATCCCAATTTTACAGGTGAATGATATAGGCCACCATATTTTCAAAAGTACTATGAACAAGAACAACTTCAGCAAGCTATCAATGCCACAAGGGATAATAATGAGACTGATGATGCTAATAAAATTCCTACATTAAGTATGGACTCACATGAATATGAGTTTGACTCTTTGTCTGATGCTACCTATGATGTAGACATAGATACTGTTCACGTGTATGAAAGACTCCTTGAAGTAGGTGAAAGGTCTAGTGCTAGGCCGCACAAATTAAACACCACTAATGTTAACATGTCCTCTACTTCCGACACAAGGTCTCTTAGGGATTTGAACACTCCTTTGGATGAGATCGCTCTAGGTCTTGACTTTCTCATTAGCGCTTTTGAGGGTTATACCGTGAATGTAGTTGAACCAGTCACTACTTCCCTTTCACTCCATCATCCCGATCTGATAAACTGGAACTCCCCTACTGAATCCAATGAAGTCCTAACGTTCTAGACTGATTATGATCTAGCCTGTTACCTCCATGCAATTGAGCCTATGATGTCCTCCACCAGTGAGAGTAGTGTCAGCATGACAGAGGCGAATATCAAGTATCTCAGTCAAAAAATTAAAAGAAGAAAAAATAGATGCTCTAATGGTGAAAACCACTTTGTGGCAGTATCAGAGCCAAAAATAGTAAAAATAAAAGACGTATCCGTGAGTGAAAACCTCTCTGAGGTGCCCAAGGATGAGATACTTGATGCTCTTCTGAGCCACTTCCAAGAGAGGTCATCAGTATTGATTGAGCCAACACAGTCGGTCAATTTGGGTACAGAAACTACTCCACAGATCATTCACCTAGCATAATCATTGTCTGTTGATGAAAAAGAAGAGTTCACGAGTTTCTTCCAAAGCAAGAAAATAAATTTTTCATGGACCTACTCTGACATGCCTAGATTAGACCCCAATCTAATCATGCATCATTTGTCCATTGCACTAGGTATCAAACCTGTTAAACAGAAGTTGCGAAAAATGCATCCTTGTGTAGCACTTTTGGTCAAAGCAGAACTTGAAAAACTCCTTAAGGCTAGCTTCATAAGAACTATTGATTATGCAGAATGGATTTTAAACATTGTTCTAGTCACTAAACATGACAAATCCATTCGGGTGTGTATAGATTTCAGAGATCTCAATAAGGCATGTCCGAAAGATGACTTCCCACTACCTAATATTGATATGATAGTTGACATGACAGCAAGGTATGAGATGTATTCATTAATGGATGGCTTTTCTAGCTATAATCAAATAAAAATTGCACTAGAGGATCAAGAAAAGACTGCTTTTACATTTGCTTGGGGCACCTTTTGCTAGAATGTCATGCCTTTTGGGCTTAAAAATGTTGGAGCAACATACCAAAGAGCTGTTACTACTATCTTCCATGATATGATGCATAAAATGATGGAAGATTATGTGGATGATACTTTAGCCAAAAACATGCAGCGAAGAACTCACCTCACAGACTTGGGTCCCATTCTTGACCGTATGGAACAATTCAGTCTTAGGCTTAATCCAAAGAAATGTGCTTTTGGTGTTACTTCTGGAAAACTCTTGGGCTATATTATTTCAGCTAAAGGCATAGAAGTAGATCCTGAAAAGGTACAAGCTATTTTGGACACGCCTCCACCCAAGAATATCAGTCAAATGAGAGGATTACAAGGAAGGCTACAATCTATCTGGCGCTTTATTTCACAATTGGCCAACAAGTCACAACCATTTACTAAAACTTTGCATAAGAATGTGACCTATGAATGGAATGAGGAGTGTGACAAAAGCCTTGCTCAAATAAAACAATATCTTGCTAACCCCCCAATTCTGATGCCTCTTATTCATGGGAAGCCACTTATACTGTACATATCAGCAACAAATACATCTTTGGGTGCTCTCCTAGCTCAAGAAGATTAGAACAACAAAGAGAGAGCTATATACTATATTAGCAAAACATTGGTTGCCTATGAAATGAACTACTCTGTCATTGAGAAGGCTTGTTTAGAAGTGGTATTTGCTTCTCAGAAATTGCAGCATTATATGCTAGCTCATACCACCAGGCTTATTGCAAAAATTGATCCATTGAAGTACTTGTTGAGCAAGGCTTCCCTCACAGGTAGATTAGCGAAATGGGTAATGATCCTTAGTGAATTTGACATTGAATATGTGGAAAGAAAAGCCATTAAGGGACAAATGATTGCTGATCAGCTGGCGGAGGCTCCTTTGACAGATCACCAACCTTTGAGTATTGAGTTTCCTAGATGAATCCATCATGCTTCTCATACATCAATCTTGGAGCATGTTCTTTGATGGATCTTTCACTCAATAAGGGTCCAGTGCAGGCATTTTGTTTGTTACACCTCAAAGATACTCATTTCCAAAGGCATATAAAATGTTGTTTCCTTGCACAAACAACATAGCTAGATATGAAGCTCTTATTAATGGAATGAAGATAGCCCTTGAATGGCGTGTTGATGAGCTCAAAGTCTTTGGTGATTCTCAGCTAATCATTAATCAAGTCAATGATGTCTACCAAACAAAAGATGACAAGCTAATACCTTACAAAAGAATGGTAGATGGTCTCAAGCAATACTTTGCACATATTTCTTTCCAGCAGGTTCCAAGGACAAACAATAAAGAAGCCAATGCTATGGCCACTCTAGCCTCAATGTTACAAATGCCAGAAAATGATTTCAGACACGAGTTCCTAGTGGAGACATTACACTACCCTGCTTATGATAATCCTGAATCCAGGATGATCTGTTCAGTCATTGGACATGATTCATCCTGCTACCACCATATCTTTTCCTATCTTCATGACTAGATCATTCCTGATACCTATACCCAGAATGAGAAACATCATCTCATTCGTATTGCTTCATGGTATGTTCTCATAGAAAATGACTTGTATAGACAAGGTTTAGATGGTACTCTTCTTAGGTGCTTAGAACCCTATGAGTCCAAACGTGCATTGGCTGAGGTACATGAAGGTATTTGTGGGTCTCATTCTAGTGGTCTAACATTAGCCCGGAAACTTATTAGAGCTAGATATTACTAGCCGGATATGGAAAAAGAAGTTGTTCAATATGCCAACACTTGCAAGCAATGCCAATTTCATGGAAACTTGATTTATGCTCCTGCTCATGAACTTAGTCCTCTCATTAGTTTCTGGCCATTTCAGCAATGGGCCTTCGACTTGGTTGGTCAGATACATCCTTCATCTTCCAAGGGGCACAAGTTTATTATTACAGCCACTGATTACTTTACCAAGTTGGTTGAGGCAGTGCCTCTAGGTGTAGTTGATGGTAAGACTATTGCTATGTTCATACTGAACTATATCATTTGCAGATATGGCATACCCTCATCTATTCTCACTGACAATGGGGGACAATTCAAAAATAAGGACCTGAAAGACTTGTGTACTAAATTCAGAATTATTCAGTATTGGTCATCTATCTATTACCCTCAGGGTAATGGACAAGTAGAGGCTTCTAATAAGACAATTCTAAAAATCTTGCACCGAACAGTTCATAAATCTGGTAGAGATTGGCATCTCCAGATTAACCTAGCTTTATGGGCCTACAAAATAAGTATCCGAACACCAATGGGGGCCACTCCCTTCACCTTGGTTTATGGAGCAGAGGTAGCATTACTTGTTGAGGTCAAGATTCTGACATTACGAATCTCTCTAAGGGGCCTCATCACTGATGAAGAAAATAGAATATCCCAGCTTCAAGAGCTTGAGTTACTTGATGAATGTCGGAAGGTAGTGTTCGATCATCTAAGAGCATACCAAAAGAGGATGTCTAAAGCTTATAACAAGAAAGTCAGATAAAGAGAATTCCAAGTGGGTGATCTCATCCTAAGAGAGAACCCCAAAAATCAACAACAGCAGGCCCAAAAAGGAAAATTTGAACCAAACTAGCTTGGTCTGTATGTCATTTCTGCAACATTTGGGTCTGGCACTTATCGACTCTCCACCACTAAAGGAGAGAAACTCAAAGAGCCTATCAACGCTCTTCATTTGAATAAATTCTATAGTTGAGACATTCTCGGCATGCTCATGTACATACTTATTGGTCTTGAAAAAATCCAAAAAAATGATATATTGCAAAAAATCCTTAAAATTGCAAAATGTCCTGAAAAAATGATCATCTTAGTGAAAACCTAGTAAATAGGCGCTTTGATGTATCTATTATCTTGGTGAAAACCTATCAAACAGGCGCCTTGATAATAATCAAAATAATCAAAAAAGAGAAAAAATAAAAAAAAATAAAAAAAGAGAAAAAATACAAAAAAATAAAAAAATAAGAGAAAAGTACAAAAAAATTGAAAAGAAGAAAATGTGTCATTGATGAAAACCTGGTAAACAGGTGTCATGGTAGCAAAAATAGAATCTCTACAAGATGGTGAAAACCTGGTAAACAGGTGCCTCTTGTTCCTAAAGCTACATCTCATCTCAGCGTTGCTCGGCTCTTAGTTTCCTGCTTTAGTCTCTTTGCTTTCCTGCCTTAGTTTGCTTTCCTACTTTTCGGCTTCAGTTTGTTTCCTGCTTTAGTCTGTTTCTTGCTTTAGTTTGCTAGCTCATGCACTTGCTTTTAGTTATCTTCAAGATTTTCCTCGACTCTTCATGGATTGGAACTGGTTCATACTTGGGGGCATCTTCCTGGTCTAGGGGGCATTGTCCTATCATTTTCAGAAGTTTTGTTCATGCATTAGTCACCAGCGGTTCTCGCTGCATCTGCCTGCTGATGCCTAGCTACTTTTGAGATTTCTCTCTTTGAGGATCTCTCGTGTATCAGTCACCAGTGGTTCTCACTGTGCCTGCCTACTGATACCTAGCTTTCATTCGACCTCTCCTTTTCAGGATCTCTTCCTTACATCAGTCACCAGTGGTCCTCACTGCATCTGCCTGTTGATGTTTCGCTTGTGTTTTATTCTCTCTTTCAAGAATCTTCCTTGTATCGATCACCAATGGTTCTCACTATGTTCATCTTTTGATACTTGGTTCGCACTCCGATATCCTCTTGAGACTTTGTCTCTCATGACGGTCACCAGTGGTTCTCACTGCGTCTGCTTGCTATCATTATCCCGTCGAGACTTTGAACGTTGTTCGCTTCCGATTTGGTTTTTGATCCGCTTGAACACAATGTAAACTAAACTAAAACTGACTTTGTGTTCCTCTTAAACATGCTGAGATTTTCCTTTGTTTGTTTTCTTTATCCTTTCTCCTCGAGCGAATCTAAGACATCTTTCTTGACTGAGAAACATGAAGACTGGGGGCATGATCTTTTCTTAGCTTTTTGTTTGCTGGTTTAGTTCCAATGATCCAAGGAATCCATCTAAGAAGGGTGTCCATCTGTAAGAGCCTTCATCTCATATTGGATGGCCATGCGTACCTTGACTCCTTTTATATGGATGCTTTGGTGAGGTTCATTCTTCTCTTTGTTTGTTTTGAGTGACTTCTTTCTACTACTGGTGAAATTGTAAACGCTCGTCCTGCTAAGTGAACATAAGGGTCACTATGAGCACTCTTTGGAAAAAGAAGGAACTCTCGCATTTCTGGTGTGTTTGTTTGAAAGTAACATTCAGGTCATTCTAGCAATTGTGCTTTGATGCTTATGTTAACTTGCCAAATCAAAAGGAATAGGTGTTCAGGTCATTCTTGGTTTTTGTGCCTTAATGCTTACACCTCCTTCCAACAAATCTAAGACTTATGTCATATTCATATTCTCATCATTGCAATTTTAGTGAGGATTTTATGACATCTTGCGATCATCCCATGCTTAAACGAACTCGATGATGATAAATACAGTGAGTCCAACAACCAAGTCCTAGGTCTTGCATTTTCATTCTAGGCTTGCATTTAGCTTAGGCTTGCATTTTCATTCTGGGCTTGCATTTGAGACAGTGTTTTGGTGCTCTCTTGATTGCTTTATGTTCATCAAAGGTTCTCATCTTTTGTCCCAGGTTCCTCTTGGCTACACAAGTTTTCAGGATTGAAATCAAAATCTGACATCTCTAGATAGCTCGAAATCACGTTTTAAATTCTAGGACCCTTTGGGATTGGACGCTTGTGCAGTCAGCCTTCTGGCGTCATCTTCCTACCAGACCCTCATCTTTGCATCATGTTCTTGAGATCTTTGCTTTTTTCATCAAAGTCAACTCTAGTCAAATTTGGTCAACCATGGTCAAACTTGGTCAATAGGACCTCTACTTTGCTCCAATTTGCTTCTATAGCTTCTCAAATCTAGTCTAATTGCTTCTGCTCTGCAACCTCTTGTTGTCGATCGTCCTTCAAATATGTCATCTTTTGATTTCACTCCCGATGGGGTAGGATGATTGCATCATTTGAATCTTGTTGAATCAATTCTTGAATCAGTCTGATCTGAATCTTCAGTTCTCATTGCTAGGGGCATCTTGATGCCTCACATCTTGCTTTCTAGTCATCTATCTTTTAGGTATCTGAGCAATCTAACTCGGGTCCTCGAGAATCAAGCTTCATTCTAAAGATGGTTCTCAAAATCTTTTAGGTATTGGGGCAATCTAACCCTAATTCCTGAGGGTCGAGCTTCGTTCTAGAGTTGGCTCTCGAAATCTCTCTTAGACTATTATCTGGGCAATCTAACTCGGGTCTCGGAGGGCTAAGCTTTGTATTGGGGCAATCTAACCCTGATTCTGTAGACAGTCCTAAGTTCCAGGCATTGGGGCAACCTAACCTCGATTCTCATCGTCTCTCAAGACCGTTGTCTTTGCAATCTAACTTAGACTTCAGAAAATCATGCTTTGATCTGCTTGGTGTCTTGGCAACCTAACCTAGACTTCTGAATTTCTCATCATCTGTCACTTCAGACTATTCTTTGAATCAACGTGTTGTTCGCACATCAATTCAAAGAGGGGCAAATGTAATACCCTAAAATTGGCACCTATTAAATTCAATCTTTTTTTGGTGCATTTTCATCAATTTTACATCTCCAACGTCCTAGTTCCCTAGGCAATTTTCTCTCTCCTACCTGACTTAATTTGACTTGATGTCAATTGCAAAAACCCTAATTTGCAGTAATCAAATATTAAAATCAATTCCTAAAGTCCTTCACTTTAATTAGCTAAATTACCCCTATGATAATTTAATATAATCCTAAAGTTTTAAGTGCTTAGAATTAAATTAAATCCACCCCATTTGGCTAATTACCCATAAAAAGGAATTAATAATTGCTTGATATTCGAATGGACACACATTTTTGAATTAATAATTCAAGATATTCAAAAGACCACCTGTGTGGCATTTTCCATTCTTTTTATTAAGTAATTCTTGCATTTTTGTCTCAAATGGAAATGAAGAGTCAAGAGTTTCAAATCACGAACCCCTTCATTTTCTTCTCGAGCTTTTCTATTTAATGGACCTCATTTCTTCATTTGAAAAAGGCAATTTTAGAGAGCATCTACACTATAGGCAATTTTAGTCTCATTTTATTCATTGTTTCCAAAGCTTTTTATTGCATTAATTAGCTTAATATTTCATTATTAGTTTAATCTTGCATCTCATATTAGATTAATTTGCTTATTTGTTCTTAGCATCATATCACCTTTATTTCAAGTTCTCTAAAAATAAAAATCTGCATTTCATATCTCTTTCAAAGCATTTCTAGATTAATTGCACTCATCTTAGTTTAATTTCAGTTTTGCATATCATTATAGCTTTGAAAATCCTTCGTTGTGGGATTGGTCTATGGTTGTTGGCTCTTGTTCTGAGAGTAATTGAACACCCTATCCACATAGGAGGCAACAGGTTGATTCAATCGATGTTGTGAGATGGACAATTCATGTTCATACTTGCCATCTCATGATTGAGCAATGACTATGTTGTGTTTGTGCCTGATTTAGAGGTCCACATTCAGACACACACAAGGAAAACATAACCTTTGAGGAGAATTCAATACCAAACATCATGAGGATGAAAAATGGAGCAAGAGGCCAAAATTGGCTAAGTTACATGAGGCTCATGGAAAGTAGTAGAATTCCTCTCTTCCAAGGAATTTTGGCCCATGAAATTCCTCTCATCTTGAAAATTCCGCCCAATAGGAGATACTAAATTTTGATGAGATCTAAATGCCCAAGTTATGGGAACAAATCGAGATTCAAAATCATGAAATGGAAAAGGTAAGAGGTAAGTTGTGGAAATAAGACAGAGCATCAAAGTGGGGGAATTCCTCTCTTCCAAGGAATTCCACCCATAATAATTCCTCAACCTTTAAAATCTCCGCCTCTACAATGAAGACAATTTTGATGAAGATTAAGTGCCCAAATAGAGGAAATAAGGGAATCAATGATCATGAGATGAAAACAAAAAAATTTGAAGGGGTTAAGATGATGAAAATGTGAGGGTGAGAAGGTAATTTTGACCAAGACAAGTGACTAATGGATGGCGAAATTCCTCTCAACCAAGGAATTCTGCCCTAAAGCAATCCCCTAGATCCAAAAATTCCACCTCTCATCATGAAGTATTATTTGAAATCCATCAACTCACAATGGTTCAATACGGTTAATAATCATGTTTGAGGAGGAGGTGGGATAAAATTTGAAGGTGGAATCAAGTCTTTCGAGAAAAAAATGATGGAAAATCGGCCTATAGTAAGTCTTTATCAGACCTAAATGTAGATTATAAGAAAGACTTAGCTAATTATGGATATGAAAGGGTGCTTGAGGATTTAAAGGAGGGAGTTGAAGTGAAGTTGCACCTAATGTTTTGTAATGTCCCATGTGGGGGTGGTGTCCCCTGTAGCCACGTGTCTGAGGTCTGCCTAATTGGGGGGTGGTCCCCACCCTCGGATGCTCCGATGATGGAAGATGTTCCCCACACCCTTAACACCTTGGGTAGCTGCCCTTACCACCAGGCCGGTCTTTTGGTGTAGTGGTTGGGCCTTAGTGGTATCAAAGTTGAGGTCTCGAGGTCGAGACCCACGGAGCCTGGTGGGCTATAATGTCCCGTGTGTGGGTGGTGTCCCCCACAGCCACATGTCTGAGGTCTGCGTAATTGGGGGGTGGTCCCCGCCCTCGGATGCTCCAGTGATGGGAGATGTTCCCCACACCCTTAACACCTTAGGTAGCCGCCCTTACCACCAGGCCGACCTTGGCTCTGATACCACTATGGCCCAACCACTACACCAAAAGACCAGCCTGGTGGTAAGGGTGGCTACCCAGGGTGTTAAGGGTGTGGGGAACATCTCCCATCACCAAAGCATCTGAGGGCAGGGACCACCCCCCAATTACGCAAACCCCAGACACGTGGCTGTGGGGGACACCACCCACACACGAGACATTACAGCTAAGGCCCAACCACTACACCAAAAGATCGGCCTAGTGGTAAGGGCGCCTACCCAGGGTGTTAAGGGTGTGGGGAACATCTCCCATCACCAGAGCATCCAAGGGCGGGGACCACCCCCCAATTATGCAGACCCTAGACACGTGGCTGTGGGGGACACCACCTGCACACAGGACATTACAGCCCACCATGCTCCGCGGGTCTTGACCTCGAGACCTCAACTCTAATACCACTAAGGCCCAACCACTACACCAAAAGACCAGCTTGGTGGTAAGGGCGGCTACCCAAGGTGTTAAGGGTGTGGGGAACATCTCCCATCACCGAAGCATCCAAGGGTGGGGACCATCCCCTAATTATGTAGACCCCAAACACGTGGTTGTGGGGGACACCACCCGCACATAGGACATTACATGTTCAAAGTCCCAAAATCCTCTAAATCTCCAATCTTCACTTTGAGCATATAGGGGTCGGAATTCCTCTCAACCTAGGATTTCCACCATGAATTCAATGATGAAAATGGATGCAAGTCAAACCAAACTCTTTCATACCCCCTTAGAATGTTGAAATTTTCCAAGTCTTATTAGTTTGGTAACAAAATGATGCCTTAATGAGAGGGTGGAACTTTTCATGATAGAGGATTTTTAATCCTCACATCCTAAAATCTCCGTCATGGAGAGATTCAGCTCAAACAGGCCTTAACTTGAAATTTTTTTGATCTCCATCATTTCAAAACAAAACTATCGATCTTAACCTAAAACTTATCCCAAACAAGGAGAAAATTGATCCACCCAAATTGATAAAGGGATGAAGTTATGTGGTCAATTTATGTGCTTGAAAAGAACAAAATCGAATTAATTTCCTGAAAATAAAGATTAATTTAAATGTTTTCATTGGCCTAAAAAGGCCAAGTCGACCCAAGGAATTCACCTACCTCTGCAAGTTTCAAGTTGTCTATATAAAGGGAGATACAAAAGCTCATTTCAACATCAAATGCAAACCAAATCATCTATGATAATAAACAACGATTTTCTCCTAGAAGGGCAGCAAATTCTTCCAAAGGAGCAGCAATCTAGGATAGAGAGGAGTAAGCATCAAAAGGAAAAATAAGTTCTTTCCAAGTGCAGAGATTCTGGGGAAAAGGAGCAAATTTTTATTCAAAATCAAAGATGAAGGGGGGTAAAAAATTAAAATTTAGGCATGTCTTGCACTGCAAAAATTATTTGTTTTTAAGATTTTAAGGAAAATCCATTTTGCCCCCTTGTTTTGGTGTTGATGCAATTTCATTTCATGAAATTTTTTAGATTTCCTTCATATTTTCTTATCAATTTTGTGAGCTTAATGAAATTTTTCCTTTGTTTTGCAAGGTAAATCGTTCAAGGAGAAACTAGGAGGATAAGGAGATGATGGCAGGTCAAGCCCAAGATTTCAAGCAAGTGGATACTACTGGATGGATGCTCCAAGCTTGAAGGCTTCAAATGAAGAGGTTCAAATCAAGTTTCCAAGGACAAATTCAAAAATGAAGATCAATAAGGATAATTCAACATGAAGATCATCAAAGGACAAATTCAAGTCAAGATTCAACTTTGCAAGTGCAAGTTCAAGTTAGAGTAGTGAGAAAGCTTCCAAGAGTGAAAGATGAAGAAGATTTGAAAAGATGAAGCAATTTGGGAATATGCCATCACTATTGAAGGCTTGGCAATGTTGAGTATCAAGAGATATTTTCTCATCACCAGAGGATTGATCAAGTCTACAAGATAAAGATGTTGAAGTGGTGCCTAGTTTTCTTCTACTTATCAAGAAATTTCAGTTACACATGTTTCAATCATATTATGCCAAGTGTACAATTTTCTCATTGGTTCTCAAAAGCATTGTAATATTCTTATGGTCTCACATGGTGGTGCCTTCATGTAATTGGTTGATAATGTGGCAACCCTAATTAGGTTTAAAGGGATGAATCTTGGTCTTTTATCTTGAATTGATCTTGGCCCTTCACTATAATTGAACACCTATGAAAGGCCTAAGCCTTCTCATTTGTAATAGTTAGAAGGTTGGGGTTAGACAACTAGATTGTAGAAGGATTAGATTAGAGAGCTAGAGGAGAAGTAGGCTAACCAAGGGAGAAACTTGATCAAATTGTTGCTATAATGCTATCAAAGTGATTGATAATTCAATGTTGGTCTTTATGGTGAATTACTTAATGTTTCTTTGCGGTGTTGTATGGTTTCCTCAATTCTCACTTGGAGTAAATTCCATTTCATGTTGTTTAGAAATAGCTTAGTTGAATGAGAGAAATAGTAGATGTTTACTTGATTGACTCGAACAAAATTAGGTTACTAGCCTCTTGTTGATGCTAGGAGTGCCTTGTGTGGTAAGCTAGTGAAAGCACTAAACTTCAATTGATATTCAATCTTTAGTTTGCATCCATTAATGGGGATTGAAGAAGAGATATTGATTTGAAAACCATTTGAGTATTCCTTAGAAGCTTGCACTAGGTGGGTGGAGCCACTGATAAAACTACATCTAGTAGAGTCCAAGTTCATCCATACTTCCTTCCATTCCTAGTTAAAAGGAGAAGTTAAGTTTAATTTCAAGTTGAGAAGCGAAGAGTTGGAAAATCAAAAGATATATTTTCATTACACATTGTGAAGCTAAATCTTTGGAAGTGCAAACAGTTGTTATTCATTGAATGAATAACGTAAGTCCCTGTGTGATAACCAACATATCTCATCATTAAAACTGAGTGAAGTCCACATTTAAGAAGGAACCTTGAAGTCGTTTTATGATCTTACTTTGCAAGCTAAGCATGAGAAGTGACCTTATTCAAGAGAGGATTGAGTCTTTAGTGTTTTATTCTGAAACATTAAGTGTTTGATTTTGTATGTTGTAGTAGAACAAAACTCACATCAACAATAACATAATCCAAAATCATAACCAATTGTCGATAAATTAAACACAATGTTACTCTTGAAATGCAGATAATTTTTTATCTTTGCATAAGGTTTATTATATTTAATTTGACATTGTTTGGGACTGGAAAGAAGTGAAAATTCTCAACTGACTACCTTCACTGGGTCCTTGAAGTAAAATAGAATTTAGAAATATAGAAATGCCTTTGTGATCTATTTATTTTTCAAATACTGTTTGTGAGTGAAAGTAACAGGTTCAAGAATGCTTTCTGGACCATGCCCAATGCTTATTCACACTTGCATCTTTCGTGAAGTGTGGTGTGCAAAACATGAATCCTTTACTTGAACATTGCAACAACCTGTAGCAATTATAGAAATTAATATAATTTTGCGCATTAGGGTTACAAGCACTTGAGATCTGTAAAAAGCTACACTTAGCCCATACAAGAGACGGATAACCTTGTCCAAGAGGTATATTTTATCCTTCCTTGAACACCTTTGTTTCAAGTTGGTATGCCTTAGTAAAAAACAATGGCCAACAAAGGTATGTGGACAAAATGCTGCTGAATGTTGCAGCACCCATAAGCATATTCATAACAATAATTTGAAGTCGAATTGCTTCAAGAGGAGAAGCACCACCCATAATAAGGCCAGTCATAGCCCCAGGCAGAGAAATCAACCCAACTGTCTTTGCATTGTCAATAACAGGTGAAAGGGCAATGATCAAGGCCCTTCTCACATGTTGCATTGTTGCTTGCCTTGGAGTTGCCCCTAGTGCAAGAGCAGTCTCCACCTGTGTATGGGATTATTACATTTTAATAAAAACAAAATTACATGAAAATGATGTAGAAACTACCTCCAGATCCAATCATCTACTAAACAGTTATAAAAACATCTAATTTACTAAGGGTGTACAATTCAATGAGTTGAACAAAATGTACAATACCAGATTTTGCTGAGTCCTTATGTCATCACGTAGCTGCTTCATAGTTACTCCAGTTACAGTCATTGCATTTCCCACCATCATCCCTGCTATTGGGATAATATATCTAGGTGTGAAAGGAAAAACATTTAATACTAGCAACAAAAACATTGTAAATGAAGTGCCTGCCAAAATGGATGCCCCTGCAACATATGAGCCATGTGGTACATGCTTTGCTCTTTGGCCTGCAGTGTAAGCAGCGACAGTGACCTGGAATGGAAGTCGTTGTTAAATATCACGTTTTGTCATTTGAAGCAATGAATCATGGGCATGAAATTGAATGTAAAAAGCAATACCGACTAAAATGAAAAGATAATATAGAAAACAATATTAAATAAAACCCATCTGAAGATGCACGTCACCATTAATTCCATTAATTCCCTTTTACAGGCTATTAGTTAACCGATTCATCACACAATAAATCCAAAATTTGATAAAATCTTTCAAAGCTTATTAAATTTGAATTAGGAGGGAGAGCTCTGACGTAGAAGAAAAACACTCATCCTCCATCGTTCTCCTTTCTCTGCATCTTCAAATTGCTTTTTGCTTCTGCATCTTTCCGGTCCCTTTCATTTGTCATTGGAAGTTTGCTTGTTAATGTTTTTTGTTAGTTAAGTTCCTTTAACCTTTATTTTGGTGTATTGTTTCACATGCCTTTTGTACGCATCTCTATTTTCCTGTTGTCAGCATCTAGTCGACCTAGGTGTAGCCACATCCTGATGTAGTACGCCCCTACAAGGAGTTCTGGGTTCTGGTTTTGAGGCATCTATATGCAGCTGTTATCTCTTCAAATATGAAACCTGGAAATGATTGACGTGAGGTTGTAAGTAGTTCAGAGGTCTCAAAACCATTCAAAAGAACCTCCTGTTGCTGGTGAGAAAACCATTGTTGGTGAAGGATCATAATTTCTTGTTCAGTTTGATAGAAGAGCCATTCAAGCACAATTGCAAACAGATCGTTTGCAAGGTGAGCAACCTTCTTTTATGACTTTGACTCCTAGTGATGAAATGTTACCAGTTTGAGAAAAAGAAGAGACAAGGTTAAAATATGTTGGTGGTCTTTTCTGTGCCTTACTTCTGAAGCTCTGCCTTCCAAAAATAAAAGTAAAAAATTGATGCTTCAGTTTGGGCAAAAAAAACTAGGCTTAATGTAACTTTCTATCACATATTTTGAAAACGGTTTTCTTTATCTGTTTAAAACTTTAAAGAGCAGTGGCAAGCCAAAAAAATGATTGCTAAGAGCTTGTGGAATTTCGGAAGATCAATGTTTATTGTGAAGTTGAGTCAGATATCTAATCGAGCCCTCCTTCCAAATGTGGTGACTTGAATGACAATACTAAAAAAATACGTGAATATTCTAATTTATCTGACAGCTCAAATGTTGAAACTTCGTCAAAAGGATCAAAAATTTCTTCTATAAGAAAGAAAACTGATATTAATTAAATGTGACAGGTGTTAGTGTAGGTGCTCCAGGAGAAGTAGGAAGGCTATCCAAGTTATTGATGACAAACTTTGTACTAACAGTAGTGAAAACAAGAACAATGCTCTTCTCTCTTGTTTTGAAAGGTAAAAGTAAGGGTGTGTAATGTTCGTGTAGCTCAGTGAAATAACCTCTGTAACACCAGGAGGTCCAATATTAAATGCTTTCCAGCCAATCCCTATGTGAGAATGTCCACAATCTTGTCTCTAGAGAAATTAAAATAGGTTGAATCATTTTCACACAAATATCATCTAAGAGCAACTGGCTTTATTGAAGGCAGGAAAATTTATATAATTGCAGCGTATGGAACCCTTCAGTCCATGAAGAAGTGCAAAATGGCAGGTATGTCAACTAATCCAGATAAGTCGATATCCTATGATAGGACTAATTAGGAATTCTTGCATGGGCTTTTGGAGAAGTTCACCCTTCCAAACATGTGGTTCCAATAGGTAACAAATTGGTACAACATGGTTCACTTTTTGGATTTGATAAATGAAATCCTTTTTTTGTATTCTTCTCTATTTCCCAAAGCTTCTGTCAAGTGGACTCCTCTCTCCACATTGCTCATCATTTTGGCAAAGTGTGGGTCAAGCTTTCAATCAGCACTAATAGAAGGGTCTATAAAAGGAACCAAAGTCTCGGGTATTTCTCAATCGGCATTCATTGATGCGACGCTACTGACTGAAGATTTACCTATAGAAGAGGAATAAAATTCCATCACATGTTACAATATTATGAGGTGGCAGCAAAGCAGAAAAAAATGGTATAAAATATACTTAACACGTGGAGAAATTCAACACAAAATATTCAAATATCTCGCGTTTTGAGAGTAGGAGGTTGGTGAAAAGATACAAGCAAAGATGTGCTCCAGTAAAGGTAAAACAAATATCTCTAGCTGGCTGAATCCAACTGATCAGAGTTTCTTTGTAGTTCACCTATTTCCATGTTAATATTCAATTTTATTGGTTCCAAACTTAATTATATAAGTAACATCCAACGTAGATCCCAGTGAAAAGAAACCCAATATACAAGAAAACTTTCACTGACTTATTGGAAGAAGGCATACACCCCTAAACATTATATGAATTAGCCAATTAGGAGTAAGGACAGCCAGGAAAATCAATATGATTTTTTAAATGAAACTGGTCTGGAGATTAATTCTAGGGAAGATTAGAGGCTACGGAATTGAGTTATGAAAGGATATATTTACATTTACAGATGATGAAAAAATGGAGGCAATCTTCACCTTTTTCTCCCATCAGGATCAGTAATCTGGAATTTTATAAAGCATTCCCAGTATCTGATATATTCAAGAATAAGACAGGAAATAAAAAATGGTAGAGATGAAGGCATCTCATAGAAGGTTTGAAGAGCAGACAAGCCTTTGAGTGATCATGAGGTTTTCCATTATCTCACAAATATATGGTGTAAGAGACAACGCACTAGGGAACACAACTATGTCAATAATATAGATGATCATAGATTGAATCACCTTGATAGGCCCAAAGTGCTTTATATTTTACACTGATTGGTAAGGAAATATGGAGCTCCTAATCCAACTTCACCCACCTTTTTCACTAAAGACAATAATCTAAGATGGGAAAGAGATCAGACAAGGGTAGCATCTGTAAGGGCAGTTATAAAGAATTTTGGCATCCTGTTCCTCAGTCCTTCCCATCTTGTTAAAACGTATGGACTAATAAGCTCACTCAAAAGCCAATGCACTCCTCTGATTGAGTAAATTCAGATTCAGACAAAACTTGGATTAAACCTGGTGTTGAAAGTGGCAGTGCAGAACCCTTGTAGTCCTCTGGAATATCTCTCCAGTTATTATATTATGGAAATTGTGATTTGAGAGAACTGCAGATATTCAAAGATCAAAGGTCCCTGGTTAATTTGAGTTTAGAATAAAATTGGGGAGGCAATAAAAAACTTGTGAATATGTGGTCCCATAATCTGAAAAAATGTCAAGGAATAAAGCAGAATCCTTATTGAAATAGAAGCTGATGGAAGGGCCTCTTGTTGACTATTAAATCTGATTGAAGGTTCTCAAAAAGAAGGGGTGTAAGGATTGGAAGCTCAATCTATATACAATACTGGCTAGGCTTAATAGCCAACTTCCACAGAGCTGCATTTAAGTATAACAAAGACCAAGAAATGAGCTGTTGTACATCATTGACAATCAGTGCATAGATTTTCCAACTGATTATGAGTGTAGGGAGAAAAAAATTCTTCCTCCACAGCCATGACACCCTTTCTCTCCCAGCTAACAGTACACCAAAAATATTGTTGTGATGAACCTGGGGAATATCTTGACCTCTTCAAACACTAAGCATTCCCTATCAATATTGTTGTGACTGGAAAATTAATCATGGTTTAGCATGGGCAATCCATTTTTTGACAAGGTAGTACATGTGAAGCCCCTCTAATATCTCATCTTCCTCTTTCTCCATCACTTTTCTCTACACTTTAGTCCTTTGGTGGAGATCAGTACGGAGCATCTGCATGTCTGCAAGCAGACAACTTGATAACGCTCCTCATTTTTCCTCTCTTGCCTCTAGTGTGTGCTTCACTTGAACAGTGTATTTTCCATGCTTAAGATTCTTATAAAATTATCCGATTCACTGCTCTGTAAGTTTTTCCTTCTCTGAGCATGGTTTCCTGTTTTCCAATCAGATAATCATAAGAGAAACAAGGACAGAGGTTTGAGCTAAAGTGTTTGGAAATATGAACATTCTCTAGGAGATTTGATTTAGTACGAGATTTCTTCTATTATTTAAAAGTTGTAAAGGAAACATAAAATAGAGGGAAAATATTAGGCACACAGTTTTGATGAGATTTATCTGTTTTCCTGAAATCCTGTTTCTCTCAGGGCTTATGCTGCAGATAACAGAGGAGGGGCGCAAGTGAATGAAGGAAAAGACTTTTATCACAGTTTTGTAGGAAAATCACTCTTTAAATGATTCCTCACAAATCAAATCTAGAGTCCAGGAGCAGAGCAGAAAGAAAATCAAATAGTGCAGTGGCAGAGGAACACAGAGGTAAAAGAATTATGACATCCCACAGAATGCCGAAAGAGAATTTGAGGAGTTTATCAATTGCATGATCAAGAAGCCTAGTCTGAGATTGGTTCAACAACACTCCAAGGCCGGGGGGAGAAAACAAACAGAAAATGATCAATGAGATGGATGCAGTCAAATAATATATGAGATGAGGACCTGCACATGAAAGGAAAACATGTGTGAAGTCCCAAGGAATTTTATATCCAATTTGATGATTTCTAGCACTTAGAGAGAATGCATACCTGTTACATGTATATTTCTAATGTGTGTGCATTTCTGGATTTGATTGTGTGTGTTTTTAGCATCAACGTTTCGGATCACACTTCGTGATCCATCATCAGGAAGAGAGTGCAAGAATAGTAAAATTAAAAGTGTAGACCAAGCCTGTCTCAAGAGATATAAGGAGAGGATAGACAGGCTTGGTCTACACTTGTAATTTTACTATTCTTGCACTCTCTCTTCCTGATGATGGATCACAGAGTGTGATCCGAAACGTTGATGCTAAAAACACACACAATCAAATCCAGAAATGCACACACATTTGAAATGGATTGTGGAAATCTGATATTATTAATGTATATTTCTCTTCTCATAACAGAAAATGTTAAGTAAACCCATGGAATCATTTGTGAGCAGTTGAAAAAGATAAGGAACATACTCAGAATCTTGCACAGGATACAGACTGAAACAGTCAGAAGACTATTACACACCCATCAAACATGCCACCTGCTACTCTGAGTCGCATGTCTAAGGATAAGCCAAAATATGTTATCAATTTGGATAAATATGACAAGGATGATATGAAAAAAATGACATGCTTATATGTGTCAGGTCTCTGTGACATCTAGATATTTTATAATAACTAAAATCAAACCTAATATCAAATTTAATATCTCTAGGACAATGGGCCAATGACCTAACCTGGCTTCTTTCAAGACTTCGGAATCCATAACAAGATCCAATCCACCAAAAAACTTCAACTTGATACTTCCCAAGTCCCTCAAATATCACCCATCTGTTTAAATCTCCCTCAAAATAGGCCTCACTGGATTTACTATCTCTTAACTACAACTTTAGGACAGAGTTAATGGTAATAAGTATCATAACTAAAACAGGAATACGTAATAACTCTCTTTTTCTTGCTCACTGTTACAACAGATTTGAAGTCAACCATAAGGGTCCATTCATTTTGCGGTGCTTTTTTAAAAAATACAAACTGAGAATTTAGGGTGCAAAAGAATGGCTGGACAACTGGATATCACCCTAAAGTAACAGTCAAGATAGAAGAATCCTTGCTCCAGTACTTTATAGCCACTTGTTCAAAGGAGCAGACTTATACCTTGCTCATTAAGTACTAAATCAAGATCATACAGAAGGATTTGATTTTTTACAACCTTTTTTCCTTGGCATTGAAGCCCCCTTACATTCCAAGAAAAATCTTCAATTTCCCAAGAGTTTGTCTTTGCCAAGCCACTGGCATCTAGCATTCTTTCCTCAGAAACCTTGTCTAGAATCTAGATATCATCTCTTTATCTATCGGGAACTTGCTTCTTGTTATAAAAAGGGATTCATTTTTTCACCTTCCTTCTGTATCTTCAGATTTAGGCTCTAAACAATCTCCCTCGGTTTCTTGTTATAAAAAGGGATTCATTGTTTCACCTTCCTTCTGTATTCTTCAGATTTAGGCTCTAAACAATCTCCCTCGGTATCCAATGCACCAAAATGAAGGGTGCCTGCTCCACCAGGAAGGCATCCAAAGGGTTTAATCAGGGTAAGAAAATTTTAGGAGCCTGAATCGACCCCATCTTCTTCCTCTCTTTAATACCTACTAGAATCTAGACGATTACCAAAACATCAAAAATGTTTTGGTCAGACACAGAATTGTGAGGAGGATTCAAAATCTCCCAAGTTTTCTCCTAAGGATTAGATTCTATGATTGGCTCCTTGTGTGAACTAGTTTCGACTTTCTTCTTAGATCTCCTGTAGAGGATTTTCATTTTAGCTCTTGGACTCACTCCTCTTCTAGGTTATCATGGTCCATTAAAGTTACGTCGCTCAGTCTTGAGCTAAATTACTACAATCATGATAAAACATACATTAAATGGGCAAAATTTATTAGTCCACAGAAACCCTTTATTGCAATTTAAAAACACCCTTTGAAGGGAGGAGGACAGGGTTGATTCAAATCCATACCCACAAAAAATCTTGCATACCACACATGCAGCTTCTACCTAGCCACGGAGGACAGACACACTTTTATATGTAATTGCCAAACACGAACTGCCTGCAGATGTTGCTTGGTGAATTCATCTCTCCGATCCTAATTCTCCATAAAAATCTCAGAATTAAAAAACTAGGGATCTCCCTCAAAGATTGTAGCCTGATTCTTCCAGGGAGAAACAACAATAGAGAAGGCACTGGATCTAAAGTTCAGGCTCACTTTCCTTTTGTTTACCAGTCCTTATATACTCATTCAGAAAGAACTTGCTGCCTCGGCCAAGGAACATGAACATAGCAGATATGTGCTCTGTTCAAGAGCTCTTTAATTTACATGTTCTTCATTTAGCTGAAGGAGGTGATTGCCGAGAAGAAATGTGGGCAGCAAATGCTAAGCTCCATTGAGGAAAGGAAGTGCCCACATGAAAAAATCTGAGGAAAGATGTAGCATCAGTTTACCAAATATCCCAGTGGCCAACAGAGATTCAAAACCATGTAACCATGCCAAGCTTCCATCCCGATTCTTATAAATAAGCAAGTAATTGTAGGAAAAATGATGGCTTTATTTTGTATCTAGTTGTTAAGCATCAACAATTGGATTTGAAGCTGCAGCCCCTAAGAAACAGATTTTTGATGTTCAGCCTATAGGCCATGCCTTCGACCAAGTTACTACAAAATGTATTTCTCTGCATTTTAGCAGCATAGGAAAGTGTTTTCTTGATAAGAATCCTTTCAACAAGCAACTGAACTAAGATTAATTGGACTGTGTGCAAAATAATCTCTCTTTTTGTTCTCTTGTCAAATAAATTTTAAGGACTAGCTAATATGAAACAGATTTAAACGTTCAAACCATAGGCCATGTCTTTTATGTAAACCAAGTTGACTAAAAATTTATTTCTCCAACTTTAAGTGGCATCCGCAAGTGTTTTCTTAATGATATTCATTCCATCCAGCAGCTGAATGAAGATGAATTGACTCTGATCAGAGTTTCTATCACTGCGTTCCATATAAGCTAAGAAATAAATTAATAGGCAGAAAATTTAGTTACAAATTGGAAACGAAACCCTTATTTAGGGGCAAAAACCTAGAAAAAAGCATTTGCAGCTCCATAGCTGATGAACTCCTTAAATTTTGAGATCATCCAGAACATAAAATGTTAGGCCACCGTAATAATGAATGGTTGAAGAGGTCATCGAACATCTTGAGTCCGTTAGATGAGCAAACTGTAATAGCCTTGCTATGGTTATCTATAGCGGTAGGCTTTCACAACCTGGAAGCAAGCATTTGACCTCCAAATAGGACACTCATAGTGAAACGTGACACCGGGATCGCAAAAAAGAGTCACTGCCAATAAATTTAGCAAGGTAGCCCTATTTATTTCCTTCTCAATTTGCTACTTGTTTCTTACCTGCTGGACTATTTTTTAAAACTTAGTAGTTCTTCTGTACACATTTTATATACTCTGTCTCACCCCTGCTCTCTTTTCATTATTGAAAAATTAACCTAGGACCTCTTGCTGGCTTCTCTTCTGAGGAACATAAAGACCCAATATGTAAAAATGATTTTTAGACTCACAATGCTGGTAAACATGAAGCCAATACTGGAAAATGACTTTTAGGGTTTCTTTAGTACTTAACAAATTTATGAACTACCCCACACGATATCACCTCTGAAACTTCACTACTATCATTCTGTACTTTGATTGAGCCTGTGTGCGCGTGTGTATACCCCATTTTCATGTAATCCATAACTCCATTCCCACCATCCTAGCCCAATAAGGCAAAACCCAGAAAACATAAGCATACAACACACGGTTTTCATGTGAAATAAATTTCTGTACATTCTAAATTGTTGTTGCAAATCAGGGAATTGGGACTTACCATGAAAACATAAGCCGCTAACATCCAAATTGCATTCTTCTGAGTAAAGATGAACTGCAAAACGAAGCCAATAATGGAAAGCTGCAAGAAGGCCCTTGCTATTGCAATTGCCATTTCCCATTCCAAGCCAAGCTTCTGGTAAACTGAGAGGATGACTGCCACAACTATTATTGACAAAGCAACCACAGGCTTTAACATGCCTTCGAAGAAATCTCTCCATTCTGATGAACCCATTGCAAAGAACATGGTCCCTATCTCCATTGCCTTGATCATTGTGGCACAGGAAAAAGCTTGAATGTAATGGCAGAATCACAAAATTCAAGTGAAGCATAAACAGATATATATCCCCATAATCTGTTCTACTTTATTTCTGGTGGCAAGTGAATTTACACCACAATTCAGCATCTATTAATTTGGAAAAGCATGTGATAGGACAAGTCAGGCCACATGCAAACCAGTTCACTCCCCCGAGTAAATTGATTTATTAAAAAAATCAGACATCAATACTGTCAACCCTGATTGATTTTCACGGACCGGCGTTTCTTGTGTTTTCTATCATAACTACTCTCCATAGATATGGACCAAATATTTTTGGGTTCATTTCAGGTGGTTCTGGTGACGAGAAACCTCTTGGCTACTATTGTCATAATTTAGGTAGTTCTGGTGACGGCAAACCTCCTGCCTACCATTCTCATAATTTCGCTTCAACATTGGAGAACTACCTTGAATCATAATTTGGCTTCCAGAATGGACCACTACCATTATTTGAAAAAAGCTTTAATTCGAATAAAATTAAACGATTTAGCTTCAAGATTGGACCGGTAGTTCTGGTGAAATGTTAATTACCCTCCTGAATAATTTGCAGGTGTACCCTCCTGAATAATTTCCAGATATAGGAAATTAAAGCAATTGAACTTTTTCCCAAAGAGTTCAAATGCTTTTCTAGTAATTATGTCTAATTATAATTGTTATCTATTGATAGCAATTATTTACTAAAGAAGTTTTTTATTTTAAGGAAATGTCTTTATGTAAATATATATGATAAATGATATGTTTTGATCTAAAATTACATTAATTTTTTGTTTGTTTATAATTTTTATATATTAACATTCTTATACATTTAATCTTATTTGATTGCTTTAATATATATATTATATTTTCTACATTTATTGTATTTTATGTGTCTACATTTTTTTTCCTATATTTTTTATAATTAGAAGAAGTCAAATATTTACTTATATCTTATTTCTCCCTCATTTTGAATCAATTACATAAGCATAAATTGATCCTTTCATTGAAAGTTTGACATTCAATTTTCTAATTTTATTTATTTTCCTTTGGTAAATCTACCTACTTTTAATTCATTCTAAGTTGGTTGAATTTGCATATGTGTGATTTATTGTCCTTATATTTAATTCTATTGGTTACACATTCTAGATTGGTCATGTCTACAAGAACATTTAATAACCAATTCAATAGAAAAACACTTCTATTGGTGCACTAAAAAAAATCAAAACTATGCATAACCATTCCAAGACATCTTGCAAATTTTCTTATTGTTTGACAATCCTTAACATGAATATAGATTTGATTTTTTTTTATCTATTGATTTAAGAATATTTCTCAAATGATTTGGTAGGCTATAAAGATATTCTTAAATACTACTAATTAGTATAGTAAAGAAAATAACAAGATTTGGAAAACCACTACTATTTTCCTTTTGTCATTAGACTTTCTAATTTGTCTATCTTAGCATGCATGTTGTTTAATCTCAAACACCGCATTGGTATAAATCTTGCGATATTCTTGAATCTAAGTTTGATATTCTTAACTTTGTTATGTTTGATCCCAACATGTAGTGTGATGGCATTGATGATATATTTTGGTACCATAAGTTATTCCCAACATGTGGTGTGATGCCATTGATGATATATATTGGTGCCATAAATTATTCCAACTAAGTGTTCCATCTTAGTGTTCTTGGCCAAGAACTTAGTTTTTAATTTAAAGGTATGGATTCTCAAGTACACATGCCATTAGAAGATGAAAATGAATTTTCTTTCATTTTATGAAGTGATTACTACATGAGATCAAAATTTCTAAGATTGGGTATTGGTTGTTGTTGTGGAGGATTAAAAAGGAACTCATCCATTCAAGGAACAAAGTGTATTGTGCACTTGTTTTAAAGTGTGTGGATCTAAGGAGAAGAAATTGCAAATCTATTTGACATTAGAGGATGAAATACCTTTGATTTCAAAGATTTCAAAGATTAGAGGGTGGCACTCCTTTGGTTAGAGGTTGTATTGGAGCTTCACTTGGTCATGGACTATTCTCATTGTATGAGCTTAAGTTTCCCTTGAGTATGCAAATAGCAGTTTATCATTGTTCATTATTGTTGTAATTTAATATTATTATTGAACATATGAATGTACTCAATTTCTATTGTAATAAAAAAGATAAGAAATTACATTTGTTATTTATCGGGTTATTATTTAGAATATAATGGTAATAATATGATGTAAACAAGAATTAAATATCAGTTTTATAATATTTAAGTTGATAAGCAGGAGGTATTTTCCATAGCAAGTCAAATTGTGATATTGTTATTAAGATTCACCTGTGTAGTTTTTGGGTCGAACTCATTTACCCATGGTTCATGAGTAGTGAGGCTTAGAAATTTAAGACATAAGAGGGGGAGGTATCGGTGTTTGCTTTCTATTTTCATATTTCATTAGTGTTTTATAGTTTTGCGGTTTCATTTCCATTATCTCATTTATGATTTTTTCGTTTAACTTTTAGTTTAAAATTTATATAATAATTATTATTTCTATTTAATATATTTAAAGTGAGTTATATATCATAAAGATATCTTAAATTTTTTATTAAATCTAAACATAAAATTTGAACTCAGAATCAACATTCATAAATAATTTAAATCGCTATTTAATGTCTTATTTTTTTAAAAACATCTTAAATCATATTAAATTTAATATATAATTTATTATTGTCTAATATTTGACAATAACAAAATTATTTTCAACATATTTAAATAAGTTGAAATTGTTAGAATCCTACTTTCAAATTTAACAATAATTTTTCCTTTCATAACTTAATAAATAAATGTACTATTATACTTAATTACATCTACACCACAAATACTAGCCATTAGATGACACTTGTTTAAAAATTGATAACTATTTTTAATTTATTTTGAATGAAATTTGTTTTTTCAATTTATTTCATACATATTCTTTTTTCGTTCACTTCACTTATCCGTACTATTGACTTTCTACAGTTGTACATTTATTCCCTTAAGATTCTTTAATTCAATTGATTTGTAAGTCTCATTGGAATGTCCAACTCCAAATATATAAAAGATTATTTCGGCTCGGACATTCACTTGAAATTTAAGTTTTTTTCTTTTATTGAACCACTCGTATTTCCAAACTCTTGTTAAATTTTAATTGTTGCTTTCGCCTATTTAAACAGCTATAGGCCATGGCAATTTCGCTGTTGATGACGTTTCTGCATATTTTGGGAGTTACTGGAAATGGTATTATCAGTCCAAAAATATTATTTAGAGTGTTTGCGTTTTCAAATATTAATATTTTTTAAAAAAATTATTATTTTAATATTTATTATAAAGAAATATTTTCTTTATTTTACAATATATAAAGTTGTAGGATTTGAAATATTCATGATAAAATATATACTATACTTAAATAAAAAAATTCATATTGGTGTTAAGAGGTATTAAGACTCTTTACGACCTATGAAGACACATTAGAATCATAAAGTATGTCTTATGGTGGTCATAATGTGATCTAAGGGGTCCTACAACCCCTTAAGACACACTTTATGGTTCTAATGTGTCTTCATGGGTCATAATAGGTCATAAGGGGTAGTAATGGGTCCTAAGGGGTATTAGGACCCCTTACAACCCATTATGTCTCATTAAGGCACATTTGAGTCATAAAGTGTGTTCTTATGTATGCTTTGATGGTTCAATTTAGTATGTTCTTATGAAATTTGTATATGTTCTTATGTATGCACTTTTATGTCTTTTTTTATGTACATGCTTTTATGTATGTCCTCTTAAGACATTAGTGAGAATAAAATGCTTATAAGTTTTCTTTTAGCTTATGACACAGTAATTGATTTTAACTACATGTATGAAATGTAAATTAATTAAACATTAATTGTATTTTTAACTGACACGCATGAAAAATATACATATGACATGAACTCACATAAAATAAGTCTACTTAATGACCACATGAGCATTCATAACATGAAAATGTATGCTTTGATGGTTCAATTTAGCATTTTCTTATGAAATTTGTATATGTTCTTATGTATGCACTTTTATGTCTTTTTTTATGTACATGCTTTTATGTATGTCCCCTTAAGACATTAGTAAGAATAAAATGTTTTTATGTTTTCTTTTAGCTTATGACATTTAAATACAGTAATTGATTTTAA
Source organism: Chamaecyparis obtusa (assembly GCA_027943335.1). NCBI lineage: Eukaryota > Viridiplantae > Streptophyta > Pinopsida > Cupressales > Cupressaceae > Chamaecyparis > Chamaecyparis obtusa. The sequence continues at coordinate 154,141 of BSBK01006360.1, read as the reverse complement.
CTTCATGTATGAAAGGTAAATTAATTAAAAATTAATTGCATTTTAACTGACATGCATGAAAAATATGCATATGACATGAACAAACATAAAATGAGTCTACTTAATGAACACGTGATCATTCATAACATGAACATGTATAACATAAATATATAACATGCACATATAACATGAACTGTGTAGAATAGCACGTGTTCATGAAATAACATACATACATATATGCAATGTACATATGAAATGTCTAGAATATAACAAGTCTATCAAATGTCTAAAATAACATGTAACGTTAACTAGGGCTATGTCTTGATCCATGACCTGATGGTGGTCCACGTCCTCCAAATCTCTGTGTGAAATAAAAGAAATATATGTGTCATGCATACATGTTGAATAAATTAAATACTTATTTAAAAAAAATACATAAATACGTCTAAAATTACCTATGAGTCATGCTCCATGGGATCGTCGGGTGTTTGTAAATCTCCATAGCCTAACATACTATGAAAAAGACCCTGGAGTACATATAAATATTAATAATTTAATTCAAAATTTAAAAAGGACATATACTTGATTAGATACAGGTACATAATTTTAAATAAAATTTAAATTTAAATAAACATATACTGCAGTAGTATATAATGCTCTCCTGATATTGCTCAAGTTTGAATCATGTAACCACACCTCTGAGGGATCAATCTACTCATCTGTAAGCAATGTGGTGAAAAGTCAATGTGATGAACGGGCTTGGGTAGGGGGGAGATACATCATCGTCAACTAGAGTCTACTGGGGAGTTGTAGATGGTGTAGGAATATCCCCCTTTCTCTATACACCCTGAGAACCTGATCCAGTAGAACCTCGTGAAATAATGTGGGTGACATGTGATGAGATCCCATTGAGAGCAATCCTAGTGAATGCCTGCAAAGCCTTATATGCACAACGTAGATAACTAAATAAATGCGTACCCATACAACACACAAAATCCACCCATGATAAAGTTGCAACCTCAAGGGGAGATGGTATGTCTGCTATCTGGTATGGATCATCATTAGAGGATGCATTGTGTGCAGGTGTAGGAATGGTATTACGAGAACGTAACATGTATCTCTCTCAGTAGTTAGATGACATCTCATGAACTTATGAGGCGATACTCATGAGACTAGATTACACATCCCTTCTAGTGTCATATATTACTATATATATGAACAATTTATACATATATTTAAAAAACATGACAAAAAAATGAATGATATTTGAAGTATGGAACTATTGTATTGAAGACTAGGTTAACTAGGTTTGAAGTACATGGAACTTAACTAGGTTAACTAATGTTAAAACTAGGTTAAAACTAAGGTTAACTAGGTTTGAAGTATGGCTAACTAGGAACTATGTATAGATATGTTTTTATGTAACATTTTCTAGGAATAATTTTCTAATATTTCAAATGATCAAGTGTTACATTTTACATTAACATAATTTATATGTAGATTTAATCTAAACATGACAAAAAAATCAACGATATTTATAATTTAAGCATATTTATACATGTGTGTATACATAAACCACATTTATACAACTCACATGATTAAAACATAAATACATGGTTAGTTATTCTAGGTTAGCTAGGTTTGAAGTATGGTTAACTAGGTTAACTAAATTTCACTAGGTTAAGTAGGTTTGAAGTATGGTTGATTAGGTTAACTAAGTTTGACTAAGTTAACTAGGTTGACTACCTGTTAACTATGTTTGTTCAAGTATGGTTAACTAGGTTATTTAAGTTTGACTAGGTTAACTAGGGTTAAAAGTAATTTTGACTAGGTTTGAAGTATGGTTAACTACGTTAACTAAATTTGAATAAGTTAGCTAAGGTTATCTAGGTTAACTAAATTTGACTAAGTTAGCTAAGGTTAACTATGGTTAACTAGGTCAACTACATTTCAAGTATGCTTAACTAATGGTAACTATGTTAAGTAAGGTTCACTAAGTTTTACAAAGTTAACTATGTGTTAATTAAGGTTAATCAGATTAACTAGGTTTACTAAGTTAACTATATGTCATTTAACCAAAAAAATTACATTACAAAGCATGTTAATTAATTTTAACAATCTAACATAACTATAAATTATCCTAAAAAGCATAAAATAAATTAATATGTACATATTTCAATCTAAAAACTTGAAAAAATATTAAATTTCTTTATAAAAAAAAACTACTAGGTCCAGCTGAAGGTCTCCAAATCGCTTCACAAACTCTGGAAGCCACTACAGTGCAAATGAGTCGCTTAATGCTTTTTTGGGATTATATAGTTTTTCACCATTTTGGCGAAAATGTGCTCGACCAAAATTTTTCTAAATGAAACATTAGTGCCACATTAACGCCACATGGCACTGTGTGGCACTACGTGCACACCACCTCCCTCTCTCTCACTCACCCCATCTCCCTCACTCTCATGAGATGATATATGCCACATTTTTATAGAGACATGTATATTTTGTAGATTTAAAGATTCCCCCCTCTCTCTCTCTCACCCCATCTCCCTCTCCTTATTCCATTCTCTCCTCCCCCTTGCTCTCTCTCTCTCACCCCTCATCTTTGTCTCTCTCCCTATTCCATATATAATGTATCACACATGTAATGCATTATACATTGTAAATCATGCATCATATGTAATGCATTACATATATACCACATTAAGATTTGAATTTTTTTATATCAGATATCAGACATAGATCTGATATCTGATACCTAAAAACAATGGTGCCAATAGTAAAATGATGGTGCCATTGAGAATTTTGGAATTCATGTCAAAGGCATTAGATATCTGGTAGACATTAGATATTCGATACCTATTAGATATTCGATACCTCTAACACAGATCTACAACCTAGGTATTTGCCTCAAGACCGCTATGGGTTTTGACGTGAGAATACCAAACCTGTAAATTCAACCCAGAAAACTTGTTTGTGAGATCTCCTTACATTTCTCGTCTTCAACCATACATAGTTGGCAACTTTTTCTTTTCCCAAAATTGATGAAACAAAAATGGTTTCTTAAGGAGATTCTCAACTTTCCACCAATATAAATTATGTCTAGTTTTGAGTTTAATAAATAATTATTGTCCATTTTCTAATTGGATTACGTCTAATGTAGTGCCCACCCATAGTTTTCTTGTCCATTTTTATATTGCCAAACTCTTTTAGGCCACTTTTATGTGTGTGTTGATATTTCAGTTATATTATGGTTTTTGGATGTATGACACTACATGGTGATTTTAATAAATGGATGATTATGGTTGTTATATTGATGCAGTTAGATGACGTTAGTTATGATGATGATTTACATGTTTTAAAATAATGCTTATTATTATGATTATACTTACCCCATACTTGCATGTGTATGGTGATCTTGTATGCTTTTATTTCCATGTATGATGTGTTTGATATGGTTGAGGGACAGAGTCGTAGTTACCCACTTGCGGGATCCACATGATGTCCCGATCCTCACCATTAATTTTTATATATATATGTATCTACATGCAGGTTTTATATGCAGGTTTGTAAGTACCGAGCATCGACTTCCCTGAATTGTCAAGATGAACATGCCCTATCACTAGTCTCAATGGTAAAAGAGGGGAGATAATATTCAAATCCAAATCCTAACCTAAGCCATACTATTATCCTAAAATAGTGGACAAGATTATGATATTTTACCCTTTCCAAACTCGTCCAAGTTACGTGAGTTTATAGCCCTTTCCTCAAGCATGGTTGTGGTTCTTTAAGTTCAGTTGATTTTGGTTATTGATGTGATTGCTACAATTAGATAATTTATTTAGATTAATCATGTAATTTAAATAAATTAGATTTTTGCTATTTTTAGCTATTTAAATGTGAGGGTATTTAATTAATTAAATGCAATTATTAAATTTAATAATTTTTATTTAAAAGACTTATTGTGAAAATATAATTATTTAATTAATAAGAATTAATTAAATACAATCACTTTAGATTTATTTAATTATAAATTTAACTTTTTCAAATAAAAGGTATTTATTAATTAAGAAATTAAATTAGCATGTGGAAATTAAAGTAGACTAAATGTTATTATTTAAATTTATTAGAATGCATTAAGTTGCACAATCAAAATTGAATAAATTAAATTAAAAGAATTAGTCAATTTTGAGTTAAGTGTTTTCAACAAGAGTAATTAGAAAATCAGAGTTGAGTTTAGAACCAAAATTAGGAATTGATGTAAACAAGGCTCTCTATGGAGTTGAGTTCCAACCCTTGCATGTGGAATTGAATTTCCTATAGCTGAGGGTTTGGCTATTATTCTCAACACACAGGTTTTGGAGAAATTTTGGGTGAAGGATTTCAATTTGGTGCAAGTACTCTGGTCATCTTCAAATTCATCTTTGGTGTTAGAGGTAGGATTTGACTTTCTTTGTGATTGCATTGTGATGCAATTTTGAAAGGAGTGCATTCTTCGTGCTTGTCAGATCTGGATATTTTAAAGTATTTCATGTGTTTCCTCTTCTCGTGAAAATTCTAAAATTTTAGTTAAAGGAAACTTTAGTTGGCATGCAATCCTTGTTTTCAATCCTTGTTTTCTGACCCTTGTTTGAATTTCAATTAGGGTTTGAATTTATGAATATTGGTAGAAATTAATGTTATTAAAAATTAAGTGAAAATTGATTTTTGTTTGGAAACCCTATCCTTAGATAAATGATGGATTCAATTGATAGAAATTAGATTTGACATTTGAAATTGAAAAGAAAATTGTAAACTAAACCCTAGAGGACTTTTGGAGAAATACCTTGTTATTTTCTATTAAGAGTTTTTCAAATTTTGCATGTAGAATTATTTATTGCCTAGTTAAAAAAATATATATCTACCTTTGGAAAGAATTGCAAATTTTTGTATGCTCTATTATTTCCTTATTCTCAAAAAAAAAAAATCATTTACAAGTTGACAATGAAAAAATTTAGAATTTATTGTACCTTATCAAGTCCATGCTACCCAATAGAAAATTGTCGAGAAAAGTCAACAAATAAGGTACCGATGTCGAACATTTACAAGTTTTGTGGTATCAAATAAGCAAATTGGGTAGAAAGATACTAGTCGTACAATGGGCATATCGTATGACATTCAAGGTAACAACAGGGCACCATTCCAACTAATGTACAACCAAAAAGTAGTGGTCACCATTGATTATATGGTTCCAAGTTTGACGATAGATAATGTTCCAAGCTTCATAAGGCCTATTTACAACATACAGAAGACTGAATCCCGTTACAAAGGAACAAAAAGTCATTTTCTTTTTCAAATTAACTCATTTCTTACAAAATTGATAGATTTAATGGTTTCATAAAAATGGATGCATAGATTACTATTGGCTACATCCTTGCACTTCATCAAGCGCAGGTGCTAGTAAAGTAAACAAATTCATAAATTCAAAAGTTGTGTTTATATTTAAGATTTAAATAATAACTTTATATTAACAATAAAATTTTAAAAAATGATTTTACATTATAGATAAAAAATTATATCGTTATTGTAATTAATTTTTGAAAATGCCTTATTAACTTATATATTAAAAAATATACATTTATCGAACATAAATTATATATTATTAAATATATTTACTTTAAATTTAAATCATATATTTACAGATCTAGGTCATAAATGTAAAAAATGAAATTGCATAGTCTAAAATTTATCTATTCTTCTATTTGTTTTGTTCAAATATTTTGTGTGTACATTATCAATGCTTTGGAGTACAAAAAAGAAAGAAAAGTCATAATAATCATGGAAAACAATTATTTTCGAGCTCTATATGTGGCTCTCTCCCCCCATCACTCCCTCTTTTCTATCTCTTTGCCTCAATCCGTCTTCCTTGTTTATCTTCATGATATAGAGGATTTTATTACAATCACACTTTGATACTTTTAAGTTGATGCATAGTTGTTTCAAAGTAATCACTTCTCCATTAAGACCTCTATTACATAAACAACATAGTTTGTTGAACTCATATACAATATAAATATGAGTACAAAAACTAAAAACTAAATTAATACTAATAATACTCATTTCTCTTTATAGAGCCTCCAAACTAAATATACCATATATCCTCATTTGTTTGATTTAATTAGCCCAGATCCATATAAAAGGATTTTATTCCCTGACAAGTATAAAATAAATAATGTCTAAAATGTGCGAACTTTTTCTTGGCCTCTCCGTAACCTTTCCGTATAGGTATTCGATACCCACCAAAAAAACAGCGTTGACGTACGAGAAAAACCTTATTTTATTTTCTTTAAAATTATTGATTGATTACGCGTCCCCGTGGTACCGTACTCAACACGGAAATGAAATGCAAACAAAAGCTTCGATAGTTTAAACCTGCACCAGCAGACGACCTCCCTGGGAAGACATTTTTCCTGTTTTTTGGCCTTATCATCCTCACAAGATCACGGCACATTAATATTCTTCATTAATCTGCGCATCTTTCTAAGCAACTACAATTGTCGTTTTTGTACGGCCTGTGCGGTTTGGTTGACAGACGTACAGATACCGGTCTATTTATTTTTTAACAAATTATAATTAATAAATAGCTGGAAAAGGACAAACCTCATTTCAGGTTGTTCTGGTGAAGACAAACCTCTTGGCTACTATTGTCATAATTTAGGTAGTTCTGGTGAAGAGAAACCTCCTGTTTACCATTCTCATACTTTAGCTTCTACATTGGACAAGTACCTTGAATCATAATGATTAAGCTTCTAGCATTCTTTATATTATAAGAAGATATTTTTATTTTTTATTTTGAGAGAATGAACATGTGGAAAATGATATAATTTTTATATGAAATTAGATTATTTTTGAATTCTTATTTTGTATATATCAACGTTTTTATATATTCAATCTTATTTTATTTCAATACATATTTGTAAATTTTTATATTTATTGTATTATTTGTACATAAGTATATGTGTTTCACCTACTTAGATATTACCTCTTTTTTATTTTAGATGAATTATATAAGCATGAAATGGTTTCTAATTGTATATTTGACATTTAATTTTCTAAATTTAAATTCATTTTTTTAGTGAATTCCACCTACTGATTTTTTGTTCTATTCCTATATTTAATTGCATTCGTTTCACATACTAGAGCATTCATATTCACAAGAACATTTAATAATCAATCAATAGAAAAACAATTCTATTGGTGCACTAAAAATAATCAAAACTATGCATAATCAAAGTTAAGGGTTGTGAGATCTCATGTAGTACACATGGTATTAGAGGATGAAAATGAATGTTCTTTCATTTAATGAAGTTATTACAATATGAGATCAACATTTCTAAGATCGAGAAGTGACAATTACTATGAAGAATTGAAAAGGAACACATCTATTTAAGGAAGATCGTCTATTAAGTTTTTTATTTGATAATGTTTGAAAAGTGTTTTGATCACTTGGTTTTAAGTGTGTAGATCTAAGGAGAAAAACTCACAAATCTATTTGGGACTACATGATGAAATACCTTTGTTTTCAAAGGTTAGAAGATAACATCCTTTTGGCTAGAGGATGAACTCACCTAGAGGTCATAGTGGAGCTTCATCTGGTCATGGACGAGTCACATTAAATGCAATTTTGGCTAATGTTCCTTTAAGTGTGCAAATGAAAAATTACCATTGTTCATTATTTTTGCAATTTAGTATTATTAGTGAACATTTGAATGTATTCAATAATGAGATGTGAACAATAATTAAATACGAGTTTTGTAATATTTAAATTAATTACTAAAATTAATATCATTTAGTCCAAATACTCAACATTGAACATGGTTTAATACCAACTTAAAATTCAAAATTGCATAATTATTTTATATTAGGACATGATATAGAATGTGCACTATCATAAATCAAATTCACAAATAAAGATTAGATCTATACTAAAAAAATATATTTCAAATCTAAGATCTAAAAATCACAATTCTAAAAACATATAAGTTAATATCACATAAAAATTGATGCCTCACAACAATCTTGGAATTAAAAGCATTATCCTTGTAACTTATTTTATGATTTATGATATAAAACTAACACATCTAATCTATATTAATTTACTTATTTTCCTTTACATATTTGTAGACATTTAAAATATTGATTAGATTCTATATTAATTTATAATAATATATTAATTTACTTATTTTCCTTTACTTATTTGTAAACATTTAAAATATTGATTAGATTTTTTTGACTACTAATTTTTAAATTCTTTTAATTCATAAAAGTTTTGACCCACACCTATGAACTAGTGAGACGATAAATGAGAGAACTCATTCTTAATAGAATTTGCACTAACATAAAACAATAATACACCACATAACTATTACAACATGCCAATGATATAATTTTTTAATTCATATTTAATATTAATGATATTATTTTTTATTTTTTTTAATAAAATTTATTTCTATAATTTATTGTAGACATTAATTTTTTTATATAGTCTATTTTTTTTCTAATTAACTTTCATTTATCCATACTCACATTTTAAAATTTTACATATATTTCCTTAAAATTATTTTTTAATAAGGCTCGTTGGAATGTCTAAATAGATAAAGATTATTTGGGCTTGTGTGTTCATGTAGGTTTAAATATTTTGTCATTTCATTGAACTACGGTGTTCCCAAAATCTCGTACAAAAAAAAAAAAAAAGCATGGTTTGGGGGCACCTAGGTTTTTTTTAATTGTCTTTATATATTATGAGGTTTAGTTGGCTGGATGGTCATGGGTTTACCAAAAATGGTATTAAGAGTTAAAATAATTAAGATTTATATTTAAAATTAAAATAATTTTTAAGTGAAGATTTTTGGTAGGGATTTAGATATAATTTGGTTAGGAAGTAATGTGTAATTAAGTGAAATTTTTTATGAAGATTATTTTATAATTTTATAATTTTATTAAAAAATTAAAGTTAATGTGCATCTTTCTTTCTTTTTAAGACTTCAATAAGATATTTTTACAAACCATCTTACATCCTTGTACTTAACAAGAAGTAGATTAAATATTATATAAACAACAATCATATCCACTTGAAGATTTCAATCAACAAACTATAACCATTTTCTATATAATATATATATGTAACTGTATCTGTAGATATATGTGTATATGCATATATGTATATAAATTTTACAATTTTAATAATTCTATTTTAAATAATAATTTTAGTAAAAATAATAACTAATATTTAAGATAAGAAATGTTTTTTTTTTATTGAATATTTATCACAAAAGAAAAATATCTACCATCTTCCCAAACACTTATTCTTCTAATACATCATATTATTTTAATTTTGTAAAAAAATATGAATAACACATCTTATAGTTATTCACCAATAACTTAATCTAAATTAAAAAATTAAGACTAATAATAATAAAAATGTAAAATAAAACTATAGATTTGTGAAGTATGATTTTCACTTGGAAACAACTCCCTTTAAGACCTATTAAAATGTATTTTAACTCATACATATTATACATATTAGAAAATTCATATAACACAAATATGTATGCATTTTTATCCTCTTAAAAAAGAAAAAAGAAATGTGGAAAGCTAATTCAAATTAAAAGTAAAAACTATTCTAAAACAAATTCAGTATTTATAGTGTTTGAACTAGGAGAATGTTTAAGATTCAGGGGAGAAAAAAAGACAACAAGAAATACACAAAGAAGCACTAGTAGAAGAGATAACTCTAGCACTCAAGAACTCAATTCGAAAAAAATCTTAAAAAGTCAAGAAATCAACCTTTCATTTGTTTCAATTTGCTCCTTATGATAAGTGCTTGTATAATCCACTAAGTTCCATCATCAATTGAATCCAAAGCTTCGAACCTTAATTAATCTTCTTTAGATTTTCTTTCCCTACACTTGCAACTCTTGTCAATGTTTGGATTTGAAATTGTAGTTGTAGTCTAAGAAATGGTACAAACATATGACAAACCCAAGACATCTACATGATCTAGAAGATAACCATGATTTTTTGAAAGAGCTAATCTTGACCTCCACATCCTCTAAGGTCAAAGTATTATCCAAGTGATTTGAAACAAAAGGTTGATCATGAAGAAATGTTCTCTTTCTTTATGGTGGATAATGTTGTGTGATTTGAAATATTAATGATAAGAAATATACATTTAACTTAAATATAAATATTCATATTTTTAAATATAGATTGTGAAAATTTATATAACTAAGACATATTACCCAACTTTAAAATTAATTAAAGTTTGAAGGCACAAACAAGTATTTGTGATGAAAGAGTATTACAATAGTGAAATTTTCACATCCATGTACATTCCCATTTAGTTTGAAACAATTTTGATAGAATGAATTGAATAAAATTATGTGTGCTAGTTTGACTCATTCCTAGATCTTTAGTTTGTCTTATTTTATTACTCTCACACACTTTTGTTACATCCCTAACCTCACACATTTTTATGCTTTTTTCATTATTAACCATGTGTTGCAACATATCCACACATTCGATCTCCACCTTGAGATCTACACTTTCCTATTTTTGGTTACTATTGTAGTGCCTGGTGTTAATCCTAAGAGCTTTGGATTGGTCTCAAACTTTAATTCATAGTAAAAAAATTCAACTCTTTTTCTTTACTTGTAGTCATTAGGAATCAACCTAAGACACCTTTGCACAACTTAATGTCATACCTTGGTATTTAAAGACATTCATTTGTGCAATAAAACATGTATAAAAACATCTCAGACAATACATTATGTTATAAATATTTTTATTTCAAGCACTAGAAAGAATTCATCACAACAAAATTTAGGTATAGGCTATCTACATGCTTGAATGACATCCAAAAATATTTCTCAAGACCATAATTCTCACTACAATAAACTAGTTCATCAAAAGAGTCAATGAAAGAGAATTGGACTTTCACAATCAAGAAACTTCTCTTAAGATATTTTTAAATAATGTAGTTCTTAAGCATATTCCAATATCATATCAGTAATGTAGTTCTTAAGATACTAAAATTAATATCATTTAGTCAAAATACTCAACATTGAAAATAATTTAAAAACATATTCACACTAAGGGAAAGCCTATGCTTAATCTTCGATTTTCCAAGTTATTGTCAAAAAATTGTCAAGACATCACCAATGTCAAAGAGGTAAGTATTTTTAGCTTTTTATAGTTAAAAAATTATTTTCTTCCTAAAAGGGTGAACACTTTTGAGTTGGACCTATGAGCTAGTGAAGTTACAAATGAAGGACCTCGTCCATCATAAAAGAATTCAAAAATAACACCCACATGAAATTTGAACATTAATCACAATAGTGAGAACAACAAGACTTAACCATTTACATATACTCTGTCTAGCCCCTCCTCTCTTTTCATTATTGAAAAATTAACCTAGGACCTCTTGCTGGCTTCTCTTCTAAGGGACATAAAAACCCAATATGTAAAAATGATTTTTAGACTCACAATGCTGGTAAACATGAAGCCAATACTGGAAACTGACTTTTAGGGCTCTTTAGTACTTAACAAATTTATGAACTACCCCACACGATATCATCTCTGAAACTTCACTACTATCATTCTGTACTTTGATTGAGCTTGTGTGTATACCCCATTTTTATGGAATCCATAACTCCATTCCCACCATCCTAGCCCAATAAGGCAAAACCCAGAAAACATAAGCATACAACACATGGTTTTCATGTGAAATAAATTTCTGTTCATTCTAAATTGTTGTTGCAAATCAGGGAATTGGGACTTACCATGAAAACATAAGCCGCCAACATCCAAATTGCATTCTTCTGAGTAAATATAAACTGCAAAACGAAGCCAATAATGGAAAGCTGCAAGAAGGCCCTTGCTATTGGAATTGCCATTTCCCATTCCAAGCCAAGCTTCTGGTAAACCGAGAGGATGACTGCCACAACTATTATTGACAAAGCAGCCACAGGCTTTAACATGCCTTGGAAGAAATCTCTGCATTCTGATGAACCCATTGCAAAGAACATGGTCCCTATCTCCATTGCCTTGATCATTGTGGCACAGGAAAAAGCTTGAATGTAATGGCAGAATCACAAAATTCAAGTGAAGCATAAACAGATATATATCCCAATAATTTGTTCTACTTTATTTCTGGTGGCAAGTGAATTTACACCACAATTCAGCGTCTATTAATTTGGAAAAGCATGTGAGAGGACAAGTCAGGCCACATGCAAACCAGTTCACTCCCCCGAGTAAATTGATTTATTAAAAAAATCAGACATCAATACTGTCAACCCTGATTGATTTTCACGGACCGGCATTTCTTGTGTTTTCTATCATTGCTACTCTCCATAGATATGGACCAAATATTTTTGGGTTCATTTCAGGTGGTACTGGTGACGAGAAACCTCTTGGCTACTATTGTCATAATTTAGGTAGTTCTGGTGACGACAAACCTCCTGCCGACCATTCTCATAATTTCGCTTCAACATTGGAGAACTACCTTGAATCCTAATTTGGCTTCGAGAATGGACCACTACCATAATTTGAAAAAAGCTTTAATTCGAATAAAATTAAACAATTTAGCTTCAAGATTGGACTGGTAGTTCTGGTGAAATGTTAATTACCCTCCTGAATAATTTGCAGGTGTACCCTCCTGAATAATTTCCAGATATAGGAAATTAAAGCAATTGAACTTTTTCCCAAAGAGTTCAAATGCTTTTCTCGTAATTATGTTTAATTATAAATTATTATCTATTGATAGCAATTATTTACTTTGTGTTAATTTTTAAAGTAGTTTTTTATTTTAAGGAAATGTCTCTATGTAAATATATATGATAAATGATATGTTTTGATCTAAAATTAGAATATTTTTTGTTTGTTTATAATTTTCATATATTAACATTCTTATACATATAATTTTTTTGGATTGCTTCAATACATCTATTATACTTTCTACATTTATTGTATTCTATGTGTTTTTTTTTTTCTTATATCTTTTTTAATTGGGAGAAGTTAAATATTTACTTATATCTTACCTCTCTCTAGCTCGTTTTGAATCAATTACATAAGCATAAATTGATCCTTTCATTGAAGATTTGACATTTAATTTTCTAATTTTATTTAATTTCCTTTGGTAAATCTACCAAATTTTAATTCATTCTAAGTTGGTTGAGCTTACATATGTGTGATTTATTGTCCTTATATTTAATTCTATTGGTTACACATTCTAGACTAGTCATATCTACAAGAATATTCAATTTCAATTCAATAAAAAACACTTCTATTGGTGCACTAAAAAGAATCAAAACTATGCATAACCATTCCAAGACATCTTGCAAATTTTCTTATTGTTTGACAATCCTTAACATGAATATAAATTTGATTTTTTTTAATCGATTGATTTAAGAGAATATTTCTCAAGTGATTTGGTAGGCTATAAAGATATATTCTTAAATACTACTAGTCAGTATAGTAAAATAAAATAACAACATTTGGAAAACCACTACTATTTTCCTTGTGTTATTAGACTTTCTAATTTGTCCTTCTTAGCATGTTTGTTGTTTAACCTCTAACACCACAATGGTATAAGTCTTGTGGTATTCTTGAATCCTAAAGTTTGATATTCTTAACTTTTTTGTCTTTGATCCCAACATGTAGTGTGATGGCATTGATGATATATTTTGGTGCTATAAGTTATTCCCAACATGTGGTGTGATAGCATTGATGATATATTTTGGTGCCATAAATTATTCCAACTAAGTTTTCTTGGCCAGGAACTTAGTTTTTAATTTAAAGGTATGGATTCTCAAGTACACATGCCATTAGAAGATGAAAATGAATTTTCTTTCATTTTATGAAGTGATTACTACATGAGATCAAAATTTCTAAGATTGGGTATTGGCTGTTGTTGTGGAGGATTAAAAAGGAACCCATCCATTCAAGGAACAAAGTGTATTGGGCACTTGTTTTAAAGTGTGTAGATCTAAGGAGAAGAAATTGCAATCTATCTGACATTAGAGGATGAAATACCTTTGATTTCAAAGGTTAGAGGGTGGCACCCCTTTGGTTAGAGGTTGTATTGGAGCTTCACTTGGTCATGGACTATTCTCATTGTATGAAATTTTGCTTAATGTTTCCCTTGAGTATGCTTTATCATTGTTCATTATTGTTGTAATTTGATATTATTATTGAACATATGAATGTACTCAATTTCTATTGTAATAAAAAAGATAAGAAATAAATTTGTTATTTGTCGGGTTACTATTTAGAATGTAATGGTAATAATGTGATGTAAACAAGAATTAAACACCAGTTTTATAATATTTAAGTTGATAAGTAGTAGGTATTTTCCACAACAAGTCAAATTGTGATATTGCACTCATTTACCCATGTTTCATGAACAGTGATTCACAAGTTGATGATTATTATTACTAATTGCAAGCTTAGAAATTTAAGACATGAGAGGGGGAGGTATCAGTGTTTACTGTCTATTTCTATTTCACTAGTGTTTTGTAGTTTCATTTCCATTATCTCATTCATGATTTTTTATTTAATTTTTAGTTTAAAATTTATATAATAATTATTATTTCTATTTAAAATATATTTAAAGTGAGTTATATATCATAAGATATCTTAAAAATTTTATTAAATCTAAACATAAAATTTGAACTCATAATCAACATTCATAAATAATTTAAATCATTATTTACTATCTTATTTTTAAAAAAACATCTTAAATCGTATTAAGTTTAATCTATAATTTATTATTGTCTAATATTCAATAATAATAAAATTACTTTCAACATATTTAAATAAGTTGAAATTATTAGAATCTTACTTTCAAATTTGACAATAATTTTTCTCTTCATAATTTAATAAATAAATTTACTATTATACTTAATTACAGCTACACCACAAATACTAGCCACTAGATAGCACTTGTTTAAAAATTGATAATTAATTTTATTTTATTTTTATAATTTATTAGAGACATATTCTTTTTCTATATATAAGATTTTTTCCCTTAATTGACTTTCACTTATTCGTACTCTTGACTTTCTACAGCTGTACATTTATTCCCTTAAGATTCTTTAATTCAATTGATTTGGAAGTCTCATTGGAATGTCCAACTCCAAATAGATAAAAGATTATTTCGGCTCAGACATTCACTTGAAATTTAAGTTTTTTTCTTTTATTGAACCACGGTATTTCCAAACTCTTGTTAAATTTTAATTGTTGCTTTCGCCTATTTAAACAGCTGTAGGCCATGGCAATTTCGTTGTTGATGACGTTTTTGCATATTTTGGGAGTTACTAGAAATGGTATTATCAGTCCAAAAAAAATATTTTTTTATTCAAAATAACTTTTATCCTCTTCACAAAGCAAAGAGAAATGTGAAAAGTAAAACCATTCCAAAATAAAGTTAGTATTTAGAGTGTTTGCCTTTTCAAATATTAATATTTTAAATTTTTTTTATTATTTTAATATTTATTATTTATTATTTATTATAAAGAAATATTTTCTTTATTTTACAATAGATAATGTTGTAGGATTTGAAATATTCATGATAAAATATATACTAAACTTAAATAAAAAATTTTATATTGGTCGTAAGAGGTATTATGACTCCTTACGACTTATGAAGACACATTAGAACCATAAAGTGTGTTTTATGGTGGTCATAATGTGATCTACCTTTAAGACACACTTTATGGTTCTAATGCGTCTTCATGGGTCATAAGGGGTAGTAATGGGTCCTAAGGGGTATGAGGACCCCTTACAACCCATTATGTCTCAATAAGGCACATTTGAATCATAAAGTGTGTTCTTATGTATGCATTGATGGTTCAATTTAGTACGTTCTTATGAAATTTGTATATGTTCTTATCTATGCACTTTTAAGTCTTTTGTTATGTACATGCTTTTATGTATGTCCCCTTAAGACATCCCCTTAAGACATTAGTGAGAATAAAATGCTTTTATGTTTTCTTTTAGCTTATGACATTTAAATACAATAATTGATTTTAACTCAAAGCTATATGTCGCTCTCTCTCTTTCCCCCGTCCATCACTCCCTCTTTTCTATCTCTATGCCTCATTCCCTCTTCCTTGTTTATCTTCATGATATAGAGGCTTTTATTACAATCACACTTTGATACATTTAAGTTGATGCATAGTTATTTCAAAGCAATCACTTCTCCATTAAGACCTCTATTACATAAACAACATAGTTTGTTGAACTCACGTACAACATAAATTTGAGTACAAAAAACTAAAAACTAAATTATAATTGACCTTCCACACTTCTAGTGCTAATCCCTGTTACCAGAAATGCGACAGGGGAGAGCTGTTTCGCGTTTCAACGGTTGAAACCCGTTTCTTCGTTGCGTACGACTATTTCTCAACCATTTGAGTGTTCAAAAATTTTAGCACAGTTTTAAGTTGTTCGAGATTCAAGCAATTAATTGAGATATCAACCATTAACTAAGCTCCTTCAATTGTGGCTTCATTTTGAAGATTTGTTAAAAGTAAATTCATTACTCCAGTTAGCTATTATATTTTTAAAATTTAAATTACAGATTAACAAAACTAGAGATAGTTCACTAGTTTTTTTATTATGTTTTGTTTTATTTCTTTTTACATACATGAAATTTACTTTTGAAATACTTTTAAATTTTCAAAATTTAAAATTATTTTCAATATTTTTGTAATGAAATTAATACTTATATATAATTATTTAATGATTAACTCAATATATATATATATATATATATACATATATATATATGTGTATATATATATATGTGTATATATATATATATATATATATGTGTGTATATATATATATATATATATATATATATATATATATATATATATATATATATACACATATATATATATATACACATATATATATATGTATATATATATGTATATATATATATATATGTTTCTTATACGCAACCTTTATCTTTCGTGTGTTTACACAGGTGCTAATAATACTCATTTCTCATTATAGAGCCCCCAAACTATATATATATATATATATATATATATATATATATATATATATATATATATATATATATATATATATATATATATATATATATATATATGTTTCTTATACGCAACCTTTATCTTTTGTGTGTTTACACAGGTGCTAATAATACTCATTTCTCATTATAGAGCCCCCAAACTAAATAGGCGGTGCCTAAGCTCCAGATAAAATGCACCAAAAACAAAAAAATATTTTTTTCAGATTTGCGAAAACACAGTAATTTTTTTTGGATGTTTTCCATTCAAAACATACAGATCATGAAAAACAAATGTTGAAAATTTCACAAAAATCTATTATGTTTTCTGATTTTTCAAATTTGATCAATAATAAAAACATAGCTGCTTCCAACTAAATATACCGTCTATCCTCATTTATTTGATTTGATTAGCCCAGGTCCATATAAAAGGATTTTATTCCCTGACAAGTATAAAATAAATAAATATGTCTAAAATGTGCGAACTTCTTCTTGGTCTCTCCTTAACTTTTCCATATATTATAGGTATTCGATACCCACCAAAAAAACAGCGTTGACCTACGAAATCTTCATCTCCATTCCTTCTCAGATGTGAACGTCCCAACATGTGGGCGTCCCCGTGGATACCGTACTCAAACAAAAGCTTTGATAAGACCTGCACCAGCACACCATCTCCCTGGGAAGACATTTTTTCCTTTTAAGATCACGGCACATTAATATTGTTGTTTAATTTGCGCATCTTTCTAAGCAACTACAATTGTCGTTTTGTACGGCCTGTGCGGTTTGGTTGACAGACGTACAGATACCGGTCTATTTATTTTTTAACAAATAATAATTAATAAATAGCTGGAAAAGGACAAACCTCATTTCAGGTTGTTCTGGTGAAGAGAAACAAACATAATTTAGGTAGTTGTGGTGAAGAGAAACCTCCTGTTTACCATTCTCATACTTTAAGCTTCTACATTGGACAAGTACCTAGAATCATAATGATTAAGCTTCTAGCATTCTTTATATTATAAGAAGATACTATTTTGTAATGATACAAATAATTTATTTTATATTAATGTAATTTTTTTATTTTGAGAGAATGAATTACATGTGATAAATGATATAGTTTTATATAAAATTAGATTTATTTTTGAATTCTTATTATTTTATATATCAGCATTCTTATATATTTAATCTTATTTTATTTCTTCAACACATTTGTAAATTTCTACATTTATTGTATTATTTGTGTTTAAGTATCTTTGTTTTACCTACTTAGATATTACCTCTTTTTTATTTTAGATGAATTATATAAGCATGAACTGGTCTCTAATTGTATATTTGATATTTAATTTTCTAAATTTAAATTCATTTTTTAGTGAATTCCACTTACTATTTTTTGTTCTATTCTTATATTTAATAGGATTCATTTCACATCCTAGAGCATTCATATTCATGAGAACATTTAATAATCAATCAATAGAAAAACACTTCTATTGGTGCACTAAAAATAATCAAAACTATGCATAATCAAAGTTAAGGGTTGTGAGATCTCATGTACACATAGCATTAGAAGATGAAAATGAATTTTCTTTCATTTAATGAAGTCATTACAATATGAGATCAACATTTCTAAGATCAAGAAATGACAATTACTATGAAGGATTAAAAAGGAACACATTTATTTAAAAAAGATCATCTATCAATTTTTATATTTGATAACTTTTGAAAAGTGTTTTGACCACTTGTTTTTAAGTGTGTGGATCTAAGGAGAAAAACTCACAAATCTATTTGGGACTACATGATGAAATACCTTTGATTTCAAAGGTTAGAAGATGACATCCTTTTGGCTAGAGGATGAACTCACTTAGAGGTCGTTGTGGAGATTTTGGCTAATGTTTCTCTTAAGTGTGAAAATGACAAATTATCATTGTTCATTGTTTTATAATTTGATATTATTAGTGAACATTTGAATGTACTTAATAAAGAGATGTGGACAATAATTAAATATGAGTTTTGTAATATTTAAATTAATTACTAAAATTAATATCATTTAGTCTAAATACTCAACATTGAAAATGGTTTAAAATCAACTTAAAAGTCCAAATTGCATAATTATTTTATATTAGGACATTATACAAAATGTGTAGTATCATAAATCAAATCTACAAATAAAAATTAAATCTATAATAAAAATATATATTTCAAATCTAAGATCTAAAAATCACAATTCTAAAAAAAAGAAGTTAATATCACATGAAAATTGATACCTCACAACAATCTTGAAATTAAAAACATAACTATTACAACATGCCAATGATATAATTTTTTAATTCATATCTAAAATTAATAATATTATTTTTTATTTTTTTAATAAAAATTATATCTATAATTTGTTATAGACATATTAATTTTTATTAAATAAAAGTCTATTTTTTCTAATTGACTTTCATTTATCCATACTCACATTTTACAATTGTACATATATTTCCTTAAAATTATTTATTCAATTGATTTGTAAGGCTCGTTGAAGTGTCTAAATAGATAAAGATTATTTGGGCTTGGGTGTTCATGTAGGTTTAAATATTTTGTCATTTCATTGAACTAAGGTGTTCCCAAAAAATTAAAAATTAAAAAGCATAGTTTGGGGGCACCTAGTTTTTTTTTAATTGTCTTTTTATACTATGAGGTTTAGTTGGGTGGATGGTCATGGGTTTACAGAAAATAGTATTAAGAGTTACAAACAATTAAAATTTATATTAAAAATAATTTTTAAGTGAAGATATTTGGTAGGTATTTTGATATAATTATGTTACGAAGTAATGTGTAATTAAGTGAAATTTTTTATGAAGATTATTTTATAAAATATTTTTTGTAATTATGATAATTTTATTAAAAAATTAAAGTTAATGTACATTTTTTTAACCTTCTTTTCTTTTCAAGATTTCAATTAGATGTTTGTACAACTCATCTTACATTCCTTGCACTTAACAAGAAGTAGATTGCATATAGTATATTAACAAAAATCATATCAACTTAAAGATTTCAATCAACAAACCATAGCCATTTTCTATATAATACTTGTTTTATGCTACATACTTGAAATCATAGTTTTAATTATTTATCATGTCCAACATAGGGGCATTATAAAATCATTTCATAAATATTGTGGAATCTTAATAAAAAATTGTTGAAATTCAAACTTTATGTTGTGAAGAAATCAATAATTTTTTTTCTTAGAACAATACCAAGTCATATGATTTAATAGTTTTTATAATAAAAATCATAATTAAGGTCATGGATAAATGATCCCTTTTATTTCTCCTAAATGACATATTGAATGATCAATAATTTGTCACACATTTATAAGGAAAAATAAAAGACATTGATCCATTCATTAAACTTGAAGTTCCCAAATAACACATGTACACATGCTTGCACACACCATTTAGAAAAATGCACCAGGATATGAAAACCACATCAAAAACATCATAATTTCCTACTACTAGAAATGTTGCCTCAATATTCAAGGCTAACTCTAATAGTGTGATAAAGAATTTGAACAATTGAAGCAATTTTACAAAGATAGAAAGCATCAATAGCTATGAGAATGAACAAAGAACTACTTAACAATGAACAAATTGCCCAAACATAACCAATAAATAAAATAACCTCAATCACATTTTCATAACAATTTTGAATATATGTATATTTGTATATAAATTTTACAATTTTAATAATTCTATTTTAAATAATAATTTTGGTAAAAATAATAACTAATATTTAAGATAAGAAATATTCTTTTTTATTATTGAATATTTATCACAAAAGAAAAATATCTACCATCTTGCCAAACACTTATTCTTTTAATACATCATATTATTTTAATTTTGTAAAAAGATATGAATAACACATCTTATATTATTTCTTTTGGTAAGTCGTGGGAAGATGACCCACTCTCATATAGTGTAAAACCAAACAAGAAGAATGTTTAAAATTCAAGGGAGAAAAAAAGACAATAAGAAATACACAAAGAAGCACTAGTAGAAGAGATAACTCTAGCACTCAAGAACTCAACTCTAAAACACTCTGCAAAGAGTCAAGAAATCAACCTTTTATTTATTTCAATTTTCTCCTTATGAGGAGTGCTTGCATAGTCCACTAAGTTCCATCATCATTTGAATCCAAAGCTTCGAACCTTAATTAATCTTCTTTAAATTTCCTTTTCCTACACTTGCAACTCTTGCCAATGTTTGGCTTTGAAATCGTAGTTGCAATCTAAGAAATGGTACAAACATATGAGAAACCCAAGACATCTACATGATATAGAAGATAACCATGATTTTTTGAAAGAGCTAATCTTGAGCTCCACATCCTCTAAGGTCAAAGTATTATCCAAGTGATTTGAAACAAAAGGTTGATCATTAAGAAATGTTCTCTTTCATTTATGATGGATAATGTTGTGTGATTTGAAATATTACATAACTTAAATATAAATATTCATATTTTTAAATATAGATTGTGAAAATTTATATAACTAAGATGTATTACCCAAATTTAACCAATTAAAGTTTGAAGGCACAAACACGTATTTGTGATGAAAGAGTATTACAATAGTAAAATTTGCACATCCATGTACATTCCCATTTAGTTTGAGACCATTTTGATAGAATGAATTGAATAAAGTTATGTGTGCTAGTTTGACTCATTCCTAGATCTTTAGTTTGTCTTATTTTATTACTCTCACACGCTTTTGTTACATCCCTAACCTCACACATTCTTATGAATTTTTCATTATTAACCACATGTTGCACATGTGTTGCCACATATCCACACATTCAATCTCCACCTTGAGATCTACACTTTCCTATTTCTAGTTAGTGTTGTAGTGCCTAGTGTTAATCTTAAGAGCTTTGGATTGGTCTCAAACTTTAATTCATATTAAAATAATTCAACTCTTTTTCTTTACTTGTAGCCATTAGGAATCAACCTAAGACACCTTTGCACAACTTAATGTCATGCCTTGGTATTTAAAGACATTCATTTGTGCAATAAAACATGTATAAAAAAATCTCTAACAATACATTATTCTATAAATATTTTTATTTGAAGCACTAAAAAGAATTCATCACAACACAATTTAGGTATAGGCTATCTACATGATTGAATGACATCCACAAATATTTCTCAAGGCCATAATTCTCAATACCATAAACTAGTTCATCAAAAGAGTCAATGAAAGAGAATTTGACTTTCACAATCAAGTAACTTCGGTTAAGATATTTTTAAATAGTGTAGTCCTTAAGCATATTCCAATATCATATCAATGATGTAGATTTTATAAATTTACATTATTCCAAGAAAGTAACACAAATTCCAAAATAACCTTATAAGTCTTATAAATTTACATTATGTCAAAATTATCATACAAATTACAAAACAATCTTGCAAATCAAATCATTTTTACAATACTCAAAATCAATCCCCAAAAAACCTCATATTCTACCAATAAATACTTTATAAACCATATAAAATCTAAATCATTCTCCAAACTACAAGCTTGTATCATATAATCGCCCATACTCAAAGATTAGTTTTGCAAAATAATAACACTCACCATAAAACCATTTAATTATTTAAATATTTTCTATGCATTATTAACTCAAGTGAAATAATTCTTGTGAACCTTGGCCAAAGGAAAGAAAAAGAAAAAGCAATAGGCAAGTAGGAATGAAAGAAAGGCCAAGAACAAAATGAATGTTACTTCAACTTCCTTGGAAGATGCGCTTCTCAAAGATTATGACTATATTTCTCAATGCTCATGTTTTAAGTTCTATTTTAATTTTATTTTTTACTTTTTTATGAACTTTTTAATATCTCATTTATTAACTTTTATATTTTGATACAAAAACTTTTTGATGATTTTTTATTAAAGGTTGAGACCCTTATCATTAATATAATGAAAAAACTAAAATAATACAAACTAATTGTTTCATTTAATTTGATCTAATTAAACAGATCCATCCAAAGGTCTTTATGCACACTTTTTTTTCCTTGACCTTTTGCTAACTTTTCCACATATTCCATACGCCACCAAACAACCACGTTGACATACCACATCTTTATCTCCAACTCTTCTCAGATGTTAACGTCCCACAACAACTCGATGACAACTCTTGTTTTATTCTCTTTAAAATTATGGTTTGATGACGGAAGTGCAGTGCAAACAAAAGGTCTCGATAAGACCTGCATGAGTAGACGATTTCCTTAGGAAGGATGTTCAATACATTTTTAGTTTCTTTCCCCAGAAGGTAACACATTAAAATTGTTGATTAATCAACGTACCTTTCCAAGCAACTAAAATTATTATTTTTGTACAGCATGTGCGGTCGTGTTGATAGACGTACAGATGCCGGTCTATTTATTTTTTTAACAAATAATAATTAATACATAATTGGGCTGTTAGTTTAAGTATTACCACGTTCGATTCAATCGAGCTTGCCACCACAATAATTGCGGCATAAGACGGGCTTTGGTTATTGAATTTTTACATCACCTTGTCATTTAGCATCCAATGGGAGTGGGTGTGCGCACGCTTTTTTGTCTTTTATTTAAAAAGAAAAGAAATCTATTTAAGTAATACTTAGAGAAATATCAAATGAAATGAACTCTAACTCTTTCAAAACTAGATCTCACAAGTTAAATTTTATTCAAACTCATAAAATATCACAACAAAGTAATTAAATTAAATGCTTGATACCATGCCAAAAATCATCAACAACAAGAAAATGAAGAAAATGTGACAAAGGACAAACTTTCTTAATTGATCAATATAGGAGAAATGGATCTGATAATAATTTATTTATAGCTAAATTTATTAATAATTTATTTATAACTAACTGAAAATTTACATCATTGAATACATTTGAACATGTTTACATATTTTAAACCCAAAACTCAACTATTGTCATATCTTGAGGATAAAGCTACAACACATTTTTTTTATCATGAGCTTTATTCAAGTCAAACATAGCTAGGACATTTTTCTTTGATTTCTATGTCCATTACATAGTTTCTAGTGCCAAAATAATATTATCTATAGTAGATCTTTCACCAAGGAACCTAGTTTGTTGATGCAAGACCATTTTGGGTCTTTGAGCAATCTTGCATCAACCAAAAATATTTCCTATTTTTATGTTCCTGTAGGTTGTTTGCATTGTAGCCATTGCAGATGTTGGTTTCTTGTTATGTGAAGTTAATGCAATGATATGGACCTATTTGTGAACCTTCTCCAAAGAGCGTAAATCTTAATTCATCTAGAGTTAAGAGTTATCGATATTTTCCTCGGGTATCGACTTTCCAGCCTCTTTCGCATGAAATGTGGAAGCTCTTTGCATTGTGTGGTTTCGTATGAGAAAATAGGACCTTGCAAAGTTGGGGATTTGTTCTTGGATCATGTGTGACCTAAATGCTACTTCACCTCGCGTTGTGTTCATTCTTTTTGTAGTTTTGGTTTTCTCTTCCTAAGTGGACCTATAATATAATAAAATGTCTGACTGGCCGACTTGTGGCTTAGCTGGCTATATAAGAAGCTTAGGTTGGTTTAGAGGTGGTAGTAGAAGAGTAGTAGAGGGGTAGTAGAAGTAGAAAAGAAAGTAATGTGCAAGATGAGACTCTAAATTCATAATTCTCTTTGTATAAGGCCGAAACCTAGAAGACCTCACAACCAGGCATGTTGAAGGATTTATAATAAATGTACCACTGCGGTTTCCAGTTGCCTTGCCTTATTTTATGTTGTGTTTTCACTGTTTCATGTGAATTATATATTGCTTCCGTGTGTAACTCTGAACAGGGCTTGTTGTAGATTCAAGTGGAGTCAAATCTGCTTGATTATGCTTGAATCATCCCTGCCCTTGCGTTAAGTGGTATTGCATGTTATTTAATGGTGGACATAGTTAATTTCATTTCATGTAAAAATTTGAAGGTGAATCATTTATTTGTTTGATTAAACTATTTCATAACTATCATATAGAGATTTAGAGGAGAAGCAAACTAAAAACAATGCATTAGACTTCCATTATATTATGATATATATATCCAATCAAATATAGGAGAAACATTGCTCAACAGTATGAAAAAATTAATAGTTTGAAAGGAAGATAACTAATGTTAAGAATGTCTAGAGATTTGAATTCAATGTCATCTAGGTGCCTAGAACATGAACTTTGTCATTAAACCAAATGTCTAGATAGTTAAATACATATGTTCCCTTAAAATTGCTTGATGAATGTTTTGGGCACCTTGTTCAATATTTTGCTGCCATCATTGTCTAAAAGGAAGCAATTTCGTACTTCTCTTGTAAGGAGATATCTTGTAAAAGAGGTGTTGTACATTAGTGATGAGACAAAACTATCTATGAGGAATAAGAAGATAGGGGAAGAGTACCAATAGTAGAGCACATTTTAATAGTCATGCACTTCACGCACCCCTGATCTCCCAATTATTAATTTTAAAGGAGTAAAAAAAATGCATAACTAAAAGTCTATTAATAAGTTTCACATGTACCAATAGTCGGTCTTCTTTTCTTTTTCTTTTTCTTTTTTGGTTCATATTCCACCCATTTTTTCACTACTACTAGGACATTTGTGCACGACTATTGCAATATTTGTCCATAAGTACTTACACTTTTGAGTGCAGGATTATTGGGGCATCTTTGAGTAGGTATCAGGCGATACTTCGAAGTAACCAAATTTTGATTCTTTGATGCATAACAAAATCTATAGGGAGCTTCATTAATATCCAGAAGCCAGAAACATTTTTTCAATAGCTAAGTCGTATATGAAGACAACAAAAAAAAAAGTTAAAATCTAATCCATAGTTTAGGCTCTATGAATATGGGGTTTCATATTTCTCATCTTTTTCCCTTATTTAGGAGGAGTTTTTCCCCGTGGGTTTTTTCATTTTTCTCTTTTTCTTTGAGGTCCATTGTACATGGCTACCTTACTAAGCTTTAATGGTAGGGCCCACTGTTCTTACTTTATCTAAGGTATGCTTAATAGGAGTGTTAATTGCTTTGGTGCTTCACAAACTTTATATTGCACAATCTTAAAGAAAAAATATACCAAATTTTTTCCTCTACCATACTTATACCCATTGCACACCAAGGTGCAATTGCTAGTCATTGCTCATTGTAGAACTCCCACAACTGAATGTACCATCTATTCGCATTTGATTTAATTAGCCCAGATCCATATAAAAGGATTTTGTTCCCTGACAAGTATAAAATAAATAAATATGTCTAAAATGTGCCAACTTCTTCTTGGCCTCTCCCTAACTTTTCCATATATAGTAGCTATTCGATATCCACCAAAACTCCAACGTTGACGTACGAGACCTTCATCTCCATTCCTTCTCAGATGCGAACGTCCATCGAGAATTCGGGAAAAACCTTTTTTTATTTTTTTCTTTAAAATTATTGATTGATTACGCGTCCCCGTGGAAATGAAATGCAAACAAAAGCTTCGGTAAGACCTGCACCAGTAGACGATCTCACATTAATATTGTTGATTAATTAATCTGCTCATCTTTCTAAGCAACTACAATTGTCGTTTTTGTACGGCCTGTGCGGATTTGTTGACAGACGTACAGATACCCGTCTAATTATTTTTTAACAAATAATAATTAACAAATAGTTGGACTCTTAGGTATTACCGCGGTCGATTCAATCGAGCTTGCCACCACAACAATCGCGGCGTATTTCCCGTCTTCTGCCTAATAATTTAGTTTTTCCGTCATTTGAGGTTGTTCTGGTGAAGACAAACCTCTTGGCTACTATTGTCATAATTTAGGTAGTTCTGGTGAAGAGAAACCTCCTGTTTACCATTCTCATAGCCTAGCTTCTACATTGGACAAGTACCTAGAATCGTAATTATTAAGTTTCTAGCATTCTTTATATTATAAGAAGATTATATTCTTTTGTAATGATACAAATTATTTATTAACAGATATTCTTTTGTAATAATACAAATTATTTATTTTATGTTATTGTAATTTTTTATTTTGAGAGAATGAACATGTGATAAATGATATAAATTTTATATAAAATTAGATTATTTTTGAATTTTTATTTTTTTATATATCAATGTTCTTATATATTTAATCTTATTTTATTTCAATACATATTTGTAAATTTTTGTATTTATTGTATTACTTGTGTATAAGTTTCTTTATTTCATTTATTTAGATATTACTTTTCTTTTATTTTAGATAAATTATATAGGCACAAATTGGTCTCTAAATGTATATTTGACATTTAATTTTCTAAATTTAAATTCATTTTTTTAGTGAATTTCACCTACTAATTTTTTGTTCTATTCTTATATTTAATTGCATTCATTTCACATCCTAGAGCATTCATATTCATAAGAAGATTTAATAATCAATCAATAGCAAAACACTTCTATTGGTGCACTAAAAATAATCAAAATTATGCATAATCAAAGTTAAGGGTGTGAGATCTCATGTACACATGACATTAGAGGGTGAAAATGACTTTTCTAAGATCAAGAAGTGGTAATTACTATGAAGGATTATAAAGGATCACATCTATTTAGGCCTTGTTTGTTTTGTGGAATTGAGTTGGAATTGGAATTTTTGAATATCGGAGTTTTTGAATACCATGTTTGTTTTTGAAAAAAGAAATGGAATAGGAATTTCTAAATTCTAATTTTAACCCAAAACGACTATATGGATCTTCCACCTTAGACCTTGGAATTGGAAAACCAATTCCAATTCCACTTTTCAGTAAATCAAATTTGATAAATTTTTCAAGTCCACATATTGTCTATTGATAGTTAGGGGTTTACTTTGGTTATGTCATAACTATTTTAGTTTTTTTAACTTGTTTATGATTTTGTATATACATGATGGACAAATCTATGGTCATGTCACGATTATTTGTAAATTAACCTGGTGGTTTTTGGAATCATTTACTTTTCTCTCTAAAATGGTATAGTCAACAAAAATCACATTAAAAAACCACATTTTAATCACATTTCGTTCTTGATAAAAAAAAAAAAAAAAACCTTATTTAGGTGGTATTCCAATTCTAGATTTATAGAACCAAACACAAAAAATGCATCTTCTCACTCATCTTCCAGGTGAACCAAACAGTTCCAAGTTCTAGTATTTGGGAATTCTAGCATTTTGTAATTCCATGAAACAAATGGGCCCTTAAGGAAGACCGTCTATCAATTCTTATATTTGATAACTTTTTAAAAGTGTTTTGATCACTTGTTTTAAAGTGTGTGGATCTAAGGAGAAAAACTCACAAATCTATTTGGGACTACATGATGAAATACCTTTGATTTCAAAGGTTATAATATGACATCCTTTTGGCTAGAGGATGAACTCACTCAAAGGTCATAGTGGAGCTTTATTTGGTCATGGATCAGTCACATTGTATACAATTTTGGCTAATGTTTCTCTTAAGCATGCAAATGACAAATTATCATTGTTCGTTGTTTTTGCAATTTGATATTATTAGTGAATATTTGAATGTAATCAATAATGAGATGTGAACAATCATTAAATATGTTTTTTGTAATATTTAAATTAATTACTAAGATATATATCATTTAGTCCAAATACTCAACATTGAAAATGATTTAAAATCAATTTAAAAGTCAAAATTGCATAATTATTTTATATTAGAACATTATATAGAATGTGCACTATCATAAATCAAATCCACAAATAAAGATTAGATCCATACTTAAAAAATAATAATTTCAAATCTAAGATCTAAAAATCACAATTCTAAAAACATAAAAGTTAATATCACATTTTCATGGAAAATTTGAACAAGTGAAAGAAATCAACCAAAATATGTAAACATGTGAAATGCATATGTATTTGTTTACATATATTTATATGTGTGTGCGCACACACACATGTATGTATAAATACATATGTGTCTACATCTACATCTACATCTACATCTACATCCACATCCACATCCACATCTCCATCTCCATCTCCATCTCCATCTCCATCTCTATGTTTGTGTAGATATATGTGTATATGTATATATGTATATAAAGTCTTCTATTTTAAAAATTAAATTTTAAATTATAATAATTTTGATAAAAATAATAATTAATATTTAAGATAAGATATGTCATTTTTTATTATTAAACATCTATCAAAAAATAAACTATAGATATCTTTCCAAACATTTATTCTTCTAATACATCATATTATTTTTATTTTAAAAAAAAATGAATAACATGTATCTTATATTCATTCACCAATAACTTAATCTAAATTAAAAAATTAACACTAATAATAAAAATATATAATTAAACTATAGATTTTTGAAGTATGTTTTTCACTTGAAAACAATTCCCTTTAAGACCTATTAAAATATATTTTAATTCATACATTATTAGGAAATTTTCATATAACACAAATATGCATACACTTTTATCCTCTTAAAAAAGAAAAAGAAATGTGGAAAGCTTATTCAAATTAAAAGTACAAACTATTCTAAAATAAATTCTGTGTTATAGTGTTTGGGTTTTCATTACTACATATTAATATTTTTGTTGAAAATTTATTATTCAAATAATTATTTTTTCTTTTGGTAAGCCATGGGAAGAGGACCCACTCTCATATAATGTAAAAACCAAACAAGAAAAATGTTTAAGATCTAGAGGAGCAAAAAAGACAATGAGAAATACGTAAAGAAGCACTAGTAGAAGAGATAACTCAAGCACTCAAGAACTCAA
The DNA here is from genome assembly GCA_027943335.1 of Chamaecyparis obtusa. Lineage (NCBI taxonomy): Eukaryota > Viridiplantae > Streptophyta > Pinopsida > Cupressales > Cupressaceae > Chamaecyparis > Chamaecyparis obtusa. The sequence goes on along the minus strand of BSBK01006360.1, from coordinate 124,309 downwards.
ATCTAACAAACTGTGCAAAAAGTCAAGAAATCAACCTTTCTTTTGTTTCAATTTGCTCCTTGTGGGGAGTGCTTGCATAGTCCACTAAGTGCCATTATCAATTGAATCCAAAGCTTCAAACCTTAATTAATCTACTTTGTATTTCCTTCCCCTACACTTGCAACTCTTGCCAATGTTTGGCTTTGAAAGTTTACTTGCAGTCTAAGAAATGGTACAAACATTTGAGAAAACCAAGGCATTTACATGATCTAGAAGATAATCATGATTTTTTTAAAGAGCCAATGTTGAGCTCCACACCCTCTAAGGCCAAAGTATTATCCAAGTGGTTTGAAACAAAAGGTTGGGGCTAATCAAGATCTTCTATAATGATTTTAAAAGGTGGGGAAAGGTTCTTAGAGCCATGCCTATAAATCACATAACTTCGGGAGAAGTTAGTGAGCAATAAATTTTTATTTACCATTTATCATGAAGAAATGTTCTCTTTATTTTATGATGGATAATGTTTTGTGATTTGAAATATTAATGATATTTGAAATATACATAACTTAAATAGAAATATTCATATTTTTTAATATAGATTGTGAAAATTTAAATATAACTAATACATATTACCCAAATTTAACCAATTAAAGTTTGAAGGCACAAACAAGTATTTGTGATGAAAGAGTATTACAATAGTGAAATTTGCACATCCATGTACATTCCCATTTAGTTTGAGACTATTTTGATGGAATGAATTGAATAAAATTATGTGTACTAGTTTGACTCATTCCTAGATCTTTATTTTGTGTTATTTTATTACTCTCACACACTTTTGTTACATCCCTAACCTCACACGCATTTTTATGCATTTTTTTTTATTATTAACCATGTGCTGCCACATATCCACACATTCAATCTCCACCTTGAGATCTACACTTTCCTATCTTTGGTTATTGTTGTAGTACCCATTGTTAATCTTAAGAGCTTTGGATTGGTCCCAAACTTTAATTTCATATGAAAAAAATTCCACTCTTTTTTCTTTACTTGTAGCCATTAGGAATAAACTTGAGACACCTTTATACAACTTAATGTCATGCCTTGGTATTTAAAGGCATTCATTTGTGCAAAAAAAATGTATAGAAAAAAAAATCTCTAACAATAAATTTTTCTAGAAATATTTTGATTTGAAACATTAAAAAGAATCCATCACAACACAATTTACGTATATGCTATCTACATGTGAGAATGCCAGCCAAAAATATTTCTCAAGGCCATGATTCTCAATACCATAAACTAGTTCATGAAAAGAGTTAATGAAAGAGAATTTGACTTTCACAATCCAATAACTTCTCCTAAGATATTTTTAAATATTGTAGTCCTTAAGCATATTGCAATATCATAATAGTGATGTAGGTCTTATAAACTTACATTATTCCAGAAAAGTAACACAAATTACAAAATAGCCCGATAAGTCTTACAAATTTACATTATGTCAAAATCATCATCCAAATTACAAAATGATCTTGCAAATCAAATCATTTCTAAAATACTCAAGATAAATCCCCAAAAAACCTCATATTCTACCAATAAATGCTTTATTATCTATGTAAAATCTGAATCATTCTCGAGACTACAAGCTCATATCATATAATCACCCATACTCAAAGATTAGATTCTATGCCAATGGGCATGTTTAACTTGGCAAAGTCATGTTGTAAGCATCTAAAATGTGTTGAGTTAAATCTTCTTTAATACAGAAAAAAATTAGATTTTACAAAATAATAATACTTGCCATAAAGCCATTTAATTATTTAAATATTTTTTACGCTTGATTAACTCAACTAAAATAATTCAAGAGAGACTTGTCCAAAGGAAAGAAAAAGAAAAAGGAACGTTAATAAGTAGGAATGAAAGAAAGGCCAAGAACAAAAGGAATGATGCTTCAACTTCTTAGAAGACATGCTTCTCAGATTAGGGTTATCTTTCTCAACGCTCTTGTTTTTGAGTTCTATTTTTATTTTATTTTTTTGCTAGTTTAAATCATTGAACTTTTTAATATCTCATTTATTAAGTGTATATAAACTTATATTTTGACACTATTTAAATAGCTTGATTTTGAAATCTTTTTGATGATTTTTAATTAGAGGTTGAGACCCTTATCATTTCTACAATACTCAAGATCAATCCCTCAAAAATCTCATATTCTACCAATAAATGCTTTATAAACTATATAAAATCTAAATCATTCTCGAAACTACAAGCTTGTATCATATAATCACCCATACTCAAAGATTAGATTCTACAAAATAATAATACTCGCCATAAAGCCATTTGATTATTTAAATATTTTCTACGCATTATTAACTCAACTGAAATAATTCAAGTCATGAACCTTGGCCAAAGGAAAGAAAAAGAAAAAGCAACCGACAAGCATGAATGAAAGAAAGGCCAGGAACAAAAGGAATGATACTTCAGCGTCCTTGCAAGATGCGCTTCTCAAAGATTAGAACTATATTTCTCAATGCTCATGTTTTTAAGTTCAATTTTTATTTTGTTTTTTCTCTTTTAAATCACTTACCTTTTTATTATTCCATTTATTAACTTTTATAAACTTTTACATTTCGATATGAAATGTTTTTGATGATTTTTGATTAAAGGTTGAAACCCTTATCATTAATATAATGAAAAAATTAAAATAATACAAACTAATTGTTTCATTTGATTTGATATACCTAATTAACCACATCCATCCAAAGGTTTTTATGCACACTTGTTTTCCTTGACCTTTTGCTAACTTTTCCACATATTCCATACCCCACCAAACAACCATGTTGACATACCAGATCTTTATCTCCAACTCTTCTCAGATGTTAACGTTCCACAAGAACTCGAGGAAACTCTTTTTTTATTCTCTTTAAAATTATGGTTTGATGATGTGAATGCCGTACTCAACACAGAAGTACAATGCAAACAAAAGGTTTCAGTAAGACCTGCACGAGTAGACGATTTCCTTAGGAAGGATGTTCAATACATTTTTACTTTCTTTCCTCAGAAGGTGACACATTAAAATTGTTGATTAATCAGTGTACCTTTCCAAGCAACTAATATTATCATTTTTGTATGGCCTATGCGGTCGAGTTGACAGACTATTTATTTTTTATTAAATAATAATTAAAAATAGTTGGACTGTTAAGTACTACCGCGTTCGATTCAATCGAGCTTGCCACCACAATAATTGCAACATAAGACGGACTTTTCTTATTTAATTTTTACGTTACCTTGTCGTTTAGCGTCCAATGGGAGTAGCTGTGGGGATAATGTAGCCTTCACTTTTTTCGCTTCAAGACTTGGATATAAAGTTAAAAAATGGGTTTCTTTTGAAAAGTTGAAAAGGATATTGAAATTGTTGGCATCCCCCGAATCAAAGTGCAATGATTTTATTCTGCACTATAAAAAGCATATGAGAGGTATGTTGGTCCATTAAAAATATGACCTCTGGCTTATGTGCATTGTTCATCTCCCTCCATTGTGAGTTTGTCAATCTTGGTCTCGGTTAAAGTTGTGGACCTATTTTCTACCCTTGAATTTGATCTTGCATAGTGTTTATATTTTGTATTCGTTATGGTCTTTTCCATCTTTAATCTAAAAGGGATATATGTGTGTGCACGCGTGCATTTTTTTTTTTGTCTTTTATTTAAAAAAAATTAAAAAATATTTAAGTAATAATTAGAGAAATATCAAATGAAATGAATTCTAATCTTTTCAAAACTAGATCTTACAAGTACAATTTTATTCAAACTCATAAAATATCACAACAAAGTAATTACATTAAATGCAATATTATGCCAAAAATCATCAAAGCAAGAAAATGAAGAAAATGTGACAAAGGACAACCTTTCTTAATTGATCAATATAGGAGAAATGGATCTGTTAATTATTTATTTATAACTTACTGAAAATTTACATCATTAAATAAATTTGAACATGTTTACATATTTTAAGCCCAAAACTCAACGATTGTCATATCTTGAGGATAAAGCTACAACACAATTTTTTTTATCATGAGCTTTATTCAAGTCAAACATAGCTATGCCATTTTTCTTTGATTTCTATGTCCATTACATAGTTTCTAGTGCCTAAATAATATTATTTGTAAGAATTTGCAAATAGCAAATATTGAACCAAGGATCTAGAGGTTGAAGAAAAGCACAAGAGAGAAAATATGAATGCAAGGATGGATTGAATAGACCCAATGAATTGCTCAATGTTCAATGAATATGAAATGATTACATAATAGACCTCCTTATATAGGAAAGGCGATATGAGAGAATGATAAGGAGGTGATAAGCTATCACCTATGCTAGGTGTAATCACATGTCCACCAAATGTGGATCATCCTCCAATATGCAATAAAGTATGTGCATTGGATTAGGATGATAATGTGATAAGAGCACGAAAGGTGGATCTCACACACAACGAGGTATGTGAAGACAACTATCACATCAAAAGTAAAATTTCTCCTACACCATGTGCTTAATAGATGTGCACACTCTTAGGTGTCTCAATCACAAACTACTATGCAATGCATTAACCTAAGTAAGATTGAGTAAAGTGTAATTAGGAATAATTAATTACACCAACACCCCCCCTTAAGTGCAATTTACGGGAATGCACTTAAACTCACAATGCAAGATGGGTCCCGGCTACTAGGCCATGTTAGGTACCCATGTACAAAATGCAATACATGAAATGCATAACTCTCATAAAGTGGAGAAAGAGGGAAAACCTCATGGGAAAAACCCTCCCCCAAAAAGAGAGAAGAAAACAAGATGCATGGATGGAGTGCTCAAGACCCCGCAAGAACTACATACATCATGTATATACAAATAAGTATCCCCCATAAGAAGGATAGTTGGAGACATGATATCCCCCCCATAATGTAGAAGCTCCCATGTTGATGAAGAGTACCTGCAAATAATAGATAAGCCAATGCTTACAAGAAACATGTCTCCCCTTAGGAAGAAATAGATACATCAAATGATGAAGAAGCCAATCCTTGTGCAAATGGAAGGAGGAAGAAGATGTAGGTCTCCATGAATGAATCTCTAAAGACTGAGTAGGAATCTCCAAGATCAAAGAATCTATCACCTCATGTGACAAATCAAGTGAAGAAGAAGAATCAAGTACACCAATCTCCAAAGTAGGTGAAGAAGTGTTCCCATCTATGATGAAACTGTCATCAAGGGAAAGAGAAACTCCCTCATGTATGTCTTCCAAATTTGCATCATGAGAATCAACAAATGCTGAAGATGCATCCAAATAGTCATCACACTCTGCAAGATCTGAAACACTATGATCATCCTGCTGAATAGTAGAGTCCATGTCTGAAGAAGCAGGAGGTTGAGGAGTAGGAAGATCAACACTTGTTTGAACAACAAAATGATTCAAGTGCCCAAAGTTCTCCTCATAATTATCCCTTGGCAAAGGGATGGGTACATCATGAATATCATCATCATTATCAACAGAATTAGAAAAAGAATACAAGCGGGATGTATGATCAACAACTCCCATAGCTATGACATTTCTAGTCTCCATGTCCCTAATGTAGACATAATCAGGAGTGAACTCAACAATTTTACCTTGTGCCCCATGTGTAATTTGGTAAATAGAAAGTAGATCAGTGGTCAAGGATGGTACACAAAGAACATCATTAAATGTCCCCTCTCCCATAGGAATAGAACCTTTCCCACAAACTCTCATGAATGTGTTGTTACCCATCAAAATATTAGGAGAATTACAAGGCTCAATAGATGAAAACATATCCATAGAAGATGCCATATGATGTGATGCACCTGAATCAAGAAGCCATTTACCTTGCTCAGGATGTGTGGAAGCCATGAGTGCTTGTCCTTTACCTTTATCTTTGGATGATGATGGAGATGTAAAAGCTGCCAAATGTGTAGAAGAAGGAGCAGACACTGATGAGGGCAACTAAATGTTGTGTTTCTGAATAATGTGAGTTAGCTCATTAATCTTCTTTTGAAAACACTTATGCTCATCATGTCCTAACTTTTGACAATATGCACATTTATCTCTCTTTCTTCTAGATGATTCCTCTCTTGAAGAGGACTTGGATTCAGTACTTTTTGGTGAAGAAGATTCATTACCCTTGTCATGAGGCTTAGGATCCTTATTGTGTTTCTTTCCTTTCCCATTAGAAGCCTTTGATGTAGACTCACTTGCAATCAATGCTTGATGTGTGGAAGGCTTCAATTGACCCATGTGTGCCAACTTTGCTTGTTCCCTTGTGAGTTGCGCTGCAAATTCATCAAGAGAGGGAAATTTGTATGCACTAACAAGAGCATCCATAGTAGCATAGAATGTAGAAACAAAGATAGAATAATCAGGACCAAGCTTGGAAAGAATAGAAAAGATCAATTGTTCATCCCCTTTAACAATGCCACATGAAGAAAGCTCCGATCTAATAGTATTGAACTTAGAGAAAAAATCTTGAATATTGTCAAAATCCCTAGGATTAAGACCTATGAGATCATTCTCTAATCTGAATTTTCTCATTCTATCAGGTTTACCAAAGAGTCCTTCCAATGTGATCCAAGCATCATGAGGATTTGTGCAAGATTCAATATGAAAGAGCATGTCGTGAGAGATGGATGATCTAAGAGAGACAAGTGCCTTATCTCTTCTATCAAACCATTTTTTCCTTTCTACAACACCCGTTTGAGGTTCTTGATCCTGCCCAAGAGTCATTCTAAGCAATCCAAGAGTCAACAAATGATCACTTAAAGAAATTTTCCATTCATGGTAGTTATATGGAGTGAGAATTTTAACCTTTGAATTATCCATATTGCAACCAAATAATGACTGATAACTACTGATAACTCCTTCAAATAACTGATGCAAATCAAAAAACTGAAATCCAAGGATTAACCAAGTGCAATTATAGCCCCAAAATAGCCTATTTATGAAAGTGATATGTCTACCCAAAGTCACTCAAATTTGATTACAGATCTAGAAAGTAGATGAAAAATTATGCACTTTCAAAAAACAATTTCACCTCAAAATGTTACTGTATGTGCCCAAATGAAGCCCTGGAAGTTGCAGAAATTAGGAACAGATAGGAACAGTCAACAAGATCTACAATTTCTAACAAATGAGGCCACCAAAATGCAAAATCAACACCACCACTAAAAAATTCAAAAAATTCTACCCAATTTAAAAAATAATTGCACTCAATTTGGAGCCTGGATGACCAAGTTATGGCCTCTCAAAGTTAGACTGTCAAATAAAAAATGCAAATGGTGAGGGCAAAGAATTTTCAAACCTTGCTGACATCAACAAAGCACTGGGTTAAATTTGACGGTCATACGACCGTCAAAAAGACCCAATTTCACCTATTGTGATGGCTAAACGACCGTCAATTTTAGGACAGTATCTGCTGATGCAAGCAAAAAGTCAGCTCCACTGGTGATGTGGCAGGTGACTTGGACTGTCCGTACAAGACCATATGGTATGGTCATTTTGGTGGTGGCCTTTGTGGCAGGTGATGTGGCCCTGTTGCTGATGTGTCAGTGAGGACACGTGTCAGATTCTATTTCGGTCCACAGGAGGCTGAGGTGTCTCAGTTTGGCGCAGTCTACAGTTGACCGCGTGGCACTCACAGTGAGTGGGCTACTTTGGCAGTGCTTTTTTGACTTGGCAGTCTGGTGAAGCAATGCCCACATGGATGAGCGGTGCGGTAGCCTTGCAGAGGAGGCCGCATTAGTTGAGCAGCGGGGAGGTGAAGCGGTCGATGGGAGGAGGCAGAGCTGCGCGTTAGAGATGAGTGCAACCGCAGAGGAGGTCGCTCACGAGCGAGCGGCGCACTGGTGGAGGTGGTAGAGGAGAGGCGCGGGGGTGTGGGGTTTTTAATCCCACATGCCTCGCGCTAAGGACTTTAAAGTCCTTTATAATTTCAAACGCCCGGCTTTAGAAACTAAAGCACAAGCCTGGCCTTGTCGTGGTCTTGCCTCTGGACTAGATGCTAGTGTTGAACACTAACTGTACCCTAAAAATTTGTGGACATAAAATATTCTCTGTAGATTCTTTAGTACAAGCGATATATCGAGGGCACGTACCAGCCCAAATAATTTTGCAGAAAAATATTTGGAAATAATGACTGAAAAAAAATTCTGAAAAATACACAGAATTAAAAAAAAATATTTTTTTTGAAAAATCGTACCACAGAGGCAGATCGGGCCGTACGGTCTGATTTGCAAATTTTTTTTGCCTCGGATTTGACTTTCACCGAATATGGGCAAATTTATAGTCGATCTTAATCGAAACAGCCTCCTGAACGCAATGGTGAGGTCAGATCTACTCCAAGACACCTCTATTGCACGCTGGTTGTCAGATCTAAGATTTGGACCTTCAAAGTTTGCATCAAGCTTTCTTCAAATCAGTTGATCTAAAACGCTCCAATGGCTCTAATACCATGTAAGAATTTGCGAATAGCAAATATTGAACCAAGGATCTAGAGGTTGAAGAAAAGCACAAGAGAGAAAATATGAATGCAAGGATGGATTGAATAGACCCAATGAATTGCTCAATGTTCAATGAATATGAAATGATTACATAATAGGCCTCCTTATATAGGAAAGGCAATATGAGAGAATGATAAGGAGTTGATAAGCTATCACCTATGCTAGGTGTAATCACATGTCCACCAAATGTGGATCATCCTCCAATATGCAATAAAGTATGTGCATTGGATTAGGATGATAATGTGATAAGAGCATGAAAGGTGGATCTCACACACAATGAGGTATGCGAAGACAACTATCACACCAAAAGTGGAATTTCTCCTACACCATGTGCTTAATAGATGTGCACACTCCTAGGTGTCTCAATCACAAACTACTATGCAATGCATTAACCTAAGTAAGATTAAGTAAAGTGTAATTAGGAATAATTAATTACACCAACATTATTTATACTAGATCTTTCACCAAGGAACCTAGTTTGTTGATGCAGGAGCATCTTGGGTCTTTGTGCAATCTTGCATCAACCAAAAATATTTTCTATTTTTATGTTCCTGTAGGTTGTTTGTATTGTAGCTGTTACAGATGTTGGTTTCTTGTTATGTGAAGTTAATGCAATGATGTGGACCTATTTTTGAATCTTCTCCAAAGAGTGCAAATTTTAATTCATTTGGAGTTAAGATTTATCGCCATTTTCCTTGGGTATCAACTTTCCAGCTTGTTTCGCATGAAACGTGGAATCTCTTTGCCTTGCACGGGTTCGTATGAGAAAATAGGACCTTGCAAAGTTGGGGATTTGTTCTTGGATCACATGTGGACCTAAATGTTACTTCACATCATGTTGTGTTCATTCTTTCTGTATTTTTTATTTTCCCTTCCTAAGTGGACCTATAATGTAATTAAATGCCTGACTGGCCGACTTGTGGCTTAGCTGGCTATATAAGAAGGTTAGGTTGGTTTAGAGGTGGTAGTAGAAGAGTAGTAGAGGGGTAGTAGAAGTAGAAAAGAAAGTAATGTGCGAGCTAAGACTCTAAATTCATAATTCTCTTTGTATAAGGCTGAAACTTGGAAGGCCTCACAACCGGGCATGTTGAAGGATTTATAATAATTGTACCAGTGCGGTTTCCAGTTGCCTTACCTTATTTTATGTTATGTTTTCACTATTTCATGTGAATTATATATTGCTTCCATGTGTAACTCTGACCAGGGCTTGTTGTAGATTCAAGTGGAGTCAAATCTACTTGATTATGCTTAAATCATCCCTGCCCTTGTGCCAAGTGGTATCAGAGCAAAGTTCTTTCTTATGGATTGGATTGTGGAGAACATTATTGGATTGGTTGTAGGGTGGCGGATTTGAGGTCTGACCTATAAATTGGTGAAGGTTACAATCTTGCTAGAACCTGATTGTCAAGATGGTTCGAGGTAGAGGAAATGATAATGCTATCTTGAACCTAAAGTTGAGCAAGATGACAAAAGACTTTTGAGAGTTTTGTCTAAGCCTAACTCTCGATCTGCGGTTGAAGTTGGTTGCTATGATGGAAGACTTGAGACCAATGCACTTTTGGATTGGATCTCTAAGATGGATAAATACTTTGAGTATGAAGGTACTCTTGATAATAAGAAGGTTAAGATAGCAGTCACAAAGTTGAAAGGTCATGCATCTCATTGGTGGGATCATTTGCAAACTGAGAGACAGAAGAGAGGAAAAGAAAAGATCAAGACATGGATGAAAATGTTTGGAAAGATGAAGAAGTTTCTTCCAGCTGAGTACCAAGTTAGTTTGATGAGAAAAATGCAAAATTCAAGACAAAGGGACATGAGTGTGAAAGAATATACTAAGGAATTTTACAAATTGGATATTAGATTTGGACATGTGGAAAATGAAGTTGAGAAGGTGGCTAGATACTTGAATGGCCTAAGGACATCGATTCAAGATGAGATCAGTTATGTTAAAATAGATAGTGTGGAAGAAGAATACCAATTTTCTTTGAAGGCAAAAGTACGATTGACAAAAAGACACGATCAAAGACATAGATGAAGAAGTGGTAGATTTCAAAGAAGTAGAGGTAGAATTTATGGAGAAAGTAGCAGATCTGACAATCCAGTACAAGATAAAGGATAGAAAGATGAAACTACTAGTAGAAGAGTTAATTACTCTAGAGGTAGCTATACTAGTTACTCTAGGAATAATAGTAGTGGGAAAAGAGATGATAAATCTTGGTTTAAAGGTACTTGATACAAATGTTGTGAAGAAGGACATAGAGCTTTTGCATGTACTAACTTTGGAAAGAAGACTAGAGGTAATGGAAGAAACAATTTGGCTTGTGAAGAAGTTAAGGAATTATCTAATGAACCTTAACATGGAGAGAACTTTATGCTAAGAAGGATCTTGTGGAATGAAGAAGCTAATGAGGAACCTAATTTGAGGAAAATTTTGTTCAGAACTGGATGTAAGATCGCTGATAAATGTTGTAAGGTAATCATTGATAGTGGAAGTTATGATAATTTGTCATTCGGAGAGCTGGTTAACAAGTTGCACTTGCAGAGATTGAGACATCCTAAGCCTTACCATATTTCTTGGATCCAAAAGGAGCATAAATTACTTGTAAGTGAACAATGCCTTGTTAAATTCAAAATTGGGAATTATCATGATGAAGTCTTGTGTGATATTATGCCTATGGATTTTTGTCATATTCTTTGGGTAGACCTTGGCAATATGATAGGAAATCTTTGCATGAGGGTAGACATAATCAATATACTAGTTATTTGGATGGATGGGAAGAAACAAGTATTGTTGCCTTTAGTAGAAAAGTTTGATGAAGGTCATTGTACTACAGTCAGAGTATGCTTGGTTGATGGTAAAAAGTTTGCAAGAGAAATGAAAGAACAAAATATTTGCTTTGCTTTAATTCCAAGGAAAACTAAGAAACAAGATGAGTTAGAACATGCATCTGAGGTTAAACCTTTGTTGACTAAATTTCATGACATCATTTCTGATAATGTACCTATTGGTTTGCCTCCTATGAGAAGTATAAGTCATTGTATGGATTTGATCCCTAGAGCTAGTTTTCCTAATAAAACACAACATAGGTTGACACCTGATGAAAAGACTGAGTTGAATAGACAAGTGCAAGAATTGCTTGAGAGATGTTTCATTAGGGAAAGTTTGAGTCCTTATGTTATACTTGCTGTGTTAGCACCAGAAAAGAATGGAGAATAGAGAATGTGCATTGATTCTAGAGCTATAAACAATAACAGTAAAGTACAAATTTGTTTTGCCTAGGATGGATGGCATAATGTATAGTTTGAGTGGAGCGAAGTATTTCAAAAAGATTGATTTGAAGAGTAGTTATCGTCAGATTAGGATTAGATAAGGGGATGAATGGAAAACTACTTTAAGACTAATGAAGGTTTGTATGAATGGTTTGGTTATGCCTTTTGGTTTGACTAATGCACCTAGTGCTTTCATGAGGCTGATGAGTGAAGTTTTGAAAATATTCTTGAGTAAGTTTGTGATTGTATATCTTGATGACATTTTGATATTTAGTAAGAATAAGGAAGAACATCTTGAGCATATCAGACAAGTATTGCAAAGACTGGAAGAAGAAAAGTTACTGATTAATTCGAAGAAATGTTCATTTATGAAAGAAGATAATTGTGTGTACCTTGGTTTTGTAATTTCAGTTGATGGATTGAAGATGGATCCTAAGAAAGTGAGAGCTATACTTGATTGGCCTATACTAGAGAATGTTGGAGAGGTAAGATCATTTCATGGATTGGCAAGTTTTTATAGGAAGTTTATTAGGAATTTCACTTCTATTTTTAAGGCTATAACTGAAAATATGAGAGGAGATAAAAGGGATTTCAAATGGACACATGGAGCACAAAAGAGTTTTGAAACATTGAAACAAAGAACTGCAGAGTTACCTATACTTGCTTTGCCTGATTTTAGTAAGGTTTTTCAAGTTGAATGTGATGCTAGTGGAAGTGCAGTTGGAGCTATTTTAAGTCAAGAAGGAAGACCTGAAACTTTCTTTAGTGAGAAGTTGAATGATGCTAAGAGAAAATATTCAGTAGATGACCAGTAATTCTATGCTATTGTTCAATCTTTGAAGAAATGGAGACATTATTTGATGCCTAAAGATTTTGTGTTATATACTAACCATAAAGCTTTGTAGTATTTGGGGAGTCAGAATAAATTGAATCAGAGACATATGAAGTGGGTTGAGTTCTTGTAGAATTTTTCCTTTTCATTGAAGCATAAAAGTGGATAGTTAAATAAAGTTGCTAATGCCTTAAGCTGAAGAAGAAATTTATTGACAGAAATGAGAGTTGAGGTACTTGGTTTTGATGATTTGAAGTGTTTGTATGAAACTGACCTTGATTTTGTAGAACCTTGGAAAGCTTGTAAGGAACAAATAATGAGTGATAAGTGGATTGATTATTTCATTCAAGAAGACATGTTGTTTAAAGGAGTTTAGTTGTGCATACCCAAAGGATCTATGAGAGAGAACATAATAAAGGAGAAACATAGTGGTGGACTTGCTAGACATTTTGGGATTGATAAGACTGTGAAAATGATTTCAGAAAGATACTTTTGGCCACAAATTTATAGGGATGTGCAGAGAATGGTTAGAGGTTGCAGAATTTGCCAAACAACAAAAGGAACTAGTCAGAATTTGGGATTGTATACACCTTTTCCTATACTTGGTAGACCTTGGGAAGATGTGAGTATGGACTTTGTTCTTGGATTGCCTAGAACTTAGAGAGGTAATGATTCTATTTTGGTAGTGGTTGACAAATTTTCAAATATGGCTCATTTCATACCTTATAAGAAGACATCTAATGAATTACATGTAGCTGAATTATTTTTCAAGGAAGTGGTAAGATTGCATGGTTTGCCTAAATCTATTGTTTCAGATAGAGATACTAAGTTTACTGGTTAATTTTGGAAAATGCTTTCGAAGAAGATGAATACAGAGTTGAAGTTTAGTTCTACATTTCATCCTCAGAGAGATGGACAGACTGAAGTTGTGAATAGAAGTTTGGGAAACTTGTTGAGATGTTTAGTTGGAGATAAGCCTGCTGATTGGGATTTAGTTTTGGAACAAGCAGAGTTTGTGTATAATAATTCTATGAATAGAAGAACTAAGAGGACACCATTTAAGATTGTTACTAGATTTCATCCTAAGGGAACCACAAAGTTGAGAGATTTTCCTACTGAGACAAGAAGAAGTGTTGAAGCTGAGGATTTTGCAGTCTTCATGATAACTTTGCATGATGAAGTCAAAAGGAATTTAGAGGATAGTAATCTAAAATATAAATAGAGAGCAGATAAGAGAAGAAGACATAAATATTTTGAAGTTGGAGATGAGGTTATGGTTCATTTGAAGAAGAATAGATTTCTAGTTGGTACCTACAACAAATTAAAAATGAAGAAGTTTGGACCTTGTAAGATTTTGAAGAAATTTGATAGTGGAAATGCTTATGAAGTGGAATTACCAGAGGACATGGATATATCACCTATATTCAACATTGTCGATATCTTTGATTATTGTGAATCAAAGGATGAGATAGAAGATGATTTGGATTATCCTAAGAATAATAAGGACAACATTAAGAAGATCTTGAATAGTAGAGTAAGCAAGAGTACCAGAGGAAAAGACTACATGGAATACCTAGTTCAGTTGAAAGATAAGCCAATTGAAGATAGCTCATGGATGATACAAGATGAGTTGGATTTTTATGATTTGGGTCATAATAGGAGTAGTGCTTGATGTGGACATCAGTCCTTTATTTACCCTAGGTGTCCGATGTAGGATAATCTTGGGTCTTTGAGCAATCTTGCATCAACCAAAAACATTTCTTATTTTTCTGTTCCTGTAGGTTGTTTGCATTGTAGCCATTGCAGATGTTGGTTTCTTATTATGTGAAGTTAATGCAATGATGTGGACCTATTTGTGAACCTTCTCTAAAGAGCGAAAATGTTAATTCCTTTGGAGTTAAGAGTTATCACCATTTTCCTCTAGTATCGACTTTCCATCCTATTTCGCATGAAATGTGGAAGCTCTTTGCCTTGCATGGTTTTGTATGAGGAAATACAACCTTGCAAAGTTGGGGATTTTTTCTTGGATGACGTGTGGACCTAAATGTTACTTCACATCATGTTGGGTTCATTCTTTCTATAGTTTTGGTTTTCTCTTCCTAAGTGGACCTATAATGTAATTAAATGCCCGACTTACCGATTTGTGGCTAAGCTGGCTATATAAGAAGCTTAGGTTGGTTTAGAGGTGGTAGTAAAAGAGTAGTAGAGGGGTAGTAGAAGTAGAAAAGAAAGTAATATGTGAGTCGAGACTCTAAATTCATAATTCTCTTTGTATAAGGCCAAAACTCGGAAGGCCTCAAAGCCAGGCATGTTGAAGGATTTATAATAATTGTACCAGTGTGATTTCCAGTTGCCTTGCCTTATTTTATGTTGTATTTTCACAGTTTCATGTGAATTATATATTGCTTCCGTGTGTAACTCTGAGCAGGGCTTGTTGTAGATTCAAGTTTAGTCAAATATGCTTGATTCTTCTTGAATCATCCCTGCCCTTGCATCATTTGTTGAGGCCTTACTATCCCTTTGCTACATCTTTAATCCTTATACGAATGACTTTAACAATAATTTTATAATAGTTATTAAGAAAAGTAATAGAATGATACTCAAAGATTCATTGCATTTTCATTTTGAAAGGCATTTGATTAATCCTTTGTTAATATTAGGTCTTAAAGAACCTTGCTCCAAAGCTTTTAATTATAATATATAAAAATATTCTTTGATGTATTTTCACATTGATAGAAAATCAATAAAAAGACCATCAACCCAAGGGCTTTTTTTAGATGGAATTAAAAAACACAACTTAGATTCTAAGTCCTCCATAGATAGGTTGTGGCCTAAAATCAAGTATAACCTTCTTGGGAATATAATATTTAATAGTTTCTCCAAATACTAATTGTGTCTTGCAAATGGGACTCTTATATGAAAAGACCATTATAAAAAAATGAATTGAGACTTTAATCTCTTTCACATTTGTAGGAATATAATGTGATTACTCTTGAATCTCCTCAATATACTCTTTTCTTAATGTTTATACTTAAGAAAACTAAATTGCTTTTGAAAAATATCTTACCTTACATAAATTTATATAATTTGGATAGAGGTGTATGTTGTCAAGCATAATCTTTTTATATGCATGATTTGAATTAACTTCTTATTTTTTTATGTTGAAATGAGGATATCAATACCTACTGAAAATATATTTTTTTACAATTTTTTTTCTCTATTTTCCTATTTTTCTACATGTATGAAACATAGACCTTAATGTTTGATGAGAAATGTACTTTCACAAGAGATTAAATATAAATATTTTAATAAAATTGAATATATTCAAAACTATGCTTTTTGGAAATCATATAATAATGACTACGTATGATTTCAAAACATAATTTCTTAATTAATTCATTGGAGCCATCAAAAGGTAAATTAACAAGGGTTTTTTGTCAACATTGTGAACGGTGTAGAAGAGGATCCAATATAGGTATGATTTAAGACTAGAGGATTAATATATCTAAGGGCGTTTGATCTAAAAGGCTTTGATCTAAACTTCTTCAATTATTTACTCTAAATCAGACCTCATAAAGCTTAAATTAGTATATATTTTTAAAAATATACGACTTCAAGTAAAAAATGGGATGTTCCAAGTTTGTAATCCTTTATTCTAGGCTTACCTAGCCAAAATATAAATAACTACTTTTTGAATAGCCGATATTCTTATGATTTGATTAGATAAACAACTTCCCTAGTAATGGAAATATTATGTTAGTTCTCATTAATAGTAATGTTCCATTTCCTTAAATATATTATTACTTTCAAAATAAAGGTTGTCATCATGAAAATAAATATTTTTGGTCCATGCACCATGGACCCTGTTGAAGGCCCATTTTATAAGAGTGGATTTTCTATCCTACTCTTTGAGATTAATTTAAACTTAAGAAGGTGTTCCTATAGGTTTGATAAATAAAATGGACAACTAAAATATTGATAAAATTATTTGTTGATGCACTCCAAATGTTGTCTATGAGCCTAGATAAAATATCTATCTTGACATCTATGTATAGTCTATTTTATCTTAGTTATAATGAGTGCAAGGTGGGGGAAAGATACATTACTTATAGGGTACACTAGATATAAATTTTATGATAATTATTCTTTTTTTTGTGAAAACATGAAATACTTGAAAGTTGAGACTGAAGTAAAATAACTATTTTAGTGATTTAAATTATTTTATTGAGTCAATAAATTCCTATATCGATGTTGATCACTAGGTTGCAAATTCATTGTTTCTAAGATGAAACTATTTTGAGTACAAGAATAAGATAGTTTATCAAAGCATAAAGTTTTAAGATTCAAATGTTTCAAATAAAAGATGTAGTTACTTAGTAGTCCATTATTTAGTTACATAAATCCATGTGTAAATATAAAATAATCATTACAATGACTATAATATTATATTTTTCCTCATATTTATCAAATTAAATTTATAACTGCAACAACAAGACCTAACATTTGGGATGATATTGAGACCTAGCTCAAGGAGATCTTTGAGTTAATGCTCTTTGAGGTAGAGGAAAAGGAAATTATAAATGTCATTGTTACTATCAAAATAAACAAGGATGACCTAAAATTAAAATTGAAGGAGGTTGTTGATTATATATAAGAAATGATGCACAAGACTTCTACCTTCTTGTGAATTCTCTAATCAAACTTGGAAAATTAGTGTGCCAAAACTAAAAGAAAGGAGATGACATCTAGTTCAACTATGGAAGCTTATATGATGATTTATCATTTACCAAAGGAAAATAGTAAAAAATATCCCTTTTGCATCTTTTGAAGGAATTCAATCAAGAATGGAAGTTTGTTAAGACCCACTCCCTCTATTTGGGGATTTTTAGGGGTTGTAGCTGATTGTCGTTCATTTTTATTGTTCTTAATTTTTTTTTCTTTTGTTTAGGCTATTGATCTTTTGTTAGGTGGTCTCACCCCTCATGATTCCTCTTCTCTTCCATCCATTGGTTGTTTTGTAAGGTTTAGATCCTCTCCAACTTTATCTAATATGAAAACAAAAAGAATGATAGGAGGAAACATATATTACATTTAGATATCCCATTTAAAGTGTACATACAATCCCAGAAATATGAGATCTATAATACTCTATAATATTATTGTTTAACACTTAAAAATTTTCCAATATCTTCTTATTAACACATGGTAATAGAATGGTGTCTTTATTCAGGAACATTTTTGAAACACCTAAAATCATTGTAGAATCATAAGGATTTATGTATATTTTAGCTATTCATTTTGGTTGTAATAGTTTATATTATTAGAGTGTGTGCATAAATATGAGGGACCAAAAAGGTGCCAACTCACATTTTGGCCCCTACAAGACCAAAATGGAGAATATTGTATTACACTCATGTTATGGTTAGGAGTGATAGAGACATAGGCTTGGTCACACCAAGCCATAATTTTTTACATTACAACATGCTTTTGTTATAGTTATTTTTAACTATAAAAGAAGAACAAGCATTCCAAATTTTTATTTTTCTATTTTTGAGTTGATAACCAACACCATGCAAACCTTTTTAAGAACACTCAAAATATGGGAGGGCCTATGCTTAATATTCTATTTTGAAAGTTATTGCCAAAAAATTGTCAAGATAGATCACCAATGTGAAAGAGTTAAGTATTTTTAGCTTTTTGTGTAAATTTTTTAATTTTTTTTCTAAAGGGGTGAACACTTTTGACTTGGACCTATGAACTAGTGAGGTAAAAAATGAGGGACCTCATACCCAATAAAAGAATTAAAAAATAACACCGAAATGGGGTTTGGACATTAATCACAAGAGTGAGAGAAACAAAACTTAACCATCATACCATGAAAATATTGGTACTAGAATTTGGATTAAAGAGATAGACTGATATAAGTTTTAAAATGAAATTTATTTAATTTTTCAAGAGTTGAGAATGCACCCCAAATGATGAAAAACCTTATTCACCTCTTAAATGGTAGAATATGGGACCCTAGCCTAGGAATGCAAAATAATATCTCTCAATTTTTTCATTTAATCATTTTATTAGGAAATATAGAATAGGTTCAATTACAACCTAAACATAAGGTTGAACACTAAATGGTTTTTTTTTTGCAGTAGATTCAAGATTGTGAAATGTGTATAAGTAAACTAGGCTAAATGATATGAAATTGATAACTTTTAGCAATAACATTAAAATACAAAAATGGAAATCAAATTAGTAGCTCATATCTAGAAAGAGAAGACAAATAAATACCTATAGATAAAATATGGGCTTGAAAATGCATGACAAGTGTACTGACCTTCCTAGTCTGTGGGTGTCTAAATCAAGAGAAATTTCCAAATTTTAGGTTGGGAAGTTAGGTAAAGGTCCATCTCTTTGATAATCATCCAAAACATGTTGTAATTGTTGAAGGGTGCCCAAACTAGGTTTTTGTTATTATTTAAAATATGTGATCACCTATCACTATTTTCTTTTCATACTCATAACACTCTCTATGGTTAGGTATGAACCTACACACATGAAAGAGGAAAAAGGTAGTTGTACCATGTTGAGGATTTCCTAAGTTAAACCCTATTTTGGCATCCCCACCTCCACTACAACAATATTTTGTTTAAAATTAATATTTTTCTAATAAAGAATAGAGGCCAAAACCTTAATTGAAATGCTTGAATTGATAAATGTTACCTTATATATGAGACCATTGGATTGAAATATCAAATAAGGCTTGATATTTCTTGAATGATGTTAATGCATGCCTTCATCATATAGGAACACATAAAACTTGATCAAGATTGTTGAAACTTTTATTCTTTAATCCAAGTGTTAAAGGAAAAGTGACTAATTTCATTGGTAGATTTAAGTATTTGCATGCTTAGATTTCTTATCATGTGCCTAACATTGATATTCAACATATTTTCATTTCTAATTAAAAGAAACATTAGAGATAATATTTTTATTTTTGAATTCTCTCCCTTGACCTAATTGTGTATGTAATGCTTCATAATTATTAGCTTAAAGAAAGTCAATTTGAGATAATCACTTTAATGGGTCTAGTTGGTAAGAGTGATGTGGTGCACATTATAGTTCTTCCAAAAGTCTAAAAAACCTAAAGGCTTCATTAAGATCACAAATTCATCAAACAACATTGATGCACAAGTGGTAGTAGCATCCAAAGGTGTGGCTCCATTGTCATCTATCTTTATAACTTCTCATAATTTTACACCTTTTTCAGAATCTTTGCATTATGTGACGTTGAAGTTGATAAATTCTATTATTTTAATAGTTCCTTCCATTAATTAAACCAATTTATCCCTCAAGAAAATATAGAAAGAAACTTTGATCCCAAAGTGTTTTTCCAATATCATCATCAACTCGGTCATGATATTGAAAAGTGTTTCCATTTGAAATATATTTTTCAAGACCTTATAGATTATAATTCTATATCTATTGAGGGTTTTAATGATCAAGGAAATAGATCTATTGACCCTCCCAACAAAAAATTGCAAATCCATATGATTCCCTTACCTTCTAATTCTACCAATACAATTGAGTCTACTCATTCCTTTTCTTCTTCTTTGACCTTTATTGTTGACTCTCCTAATATTGTGAATTATATGATAGTGAGTGTAATAAGGTTGATAATTTTATAAACCTTATTGATCAATCCAAACCCGAATCCACAACTGAGATTTGTATTATATTTGATCTTAAAGAGACAATGAGGGAACCTAATGGTCCTCTTTACATTGTTTCAAAGATTAATTATCTTTCCTCTTATGGACTCCTTATAGATCCTACTTGTATGGTGTATTTTATGATTGAAGAAAATATTTACAAATATACCCCTGAGAAAATTCCTATGATAAATTAGATGGGTATGTGTAGGATCATGGTATACCAAGATATGGCGTTAAGTGGCAATTAAAAATTAGAAAATTAGGGTCAGTCAACTTGATGTTTCAATTTGAACATCTTATCAACCTTATATAAGAAAGTTATAAGAATAGAATCTGTAGGAAATTGAATGTAGTTTCTAAACTACTAGGCAAAATGATGATATTTTATTAACAAGATTCTAGATATAAGTAGTAGATTCATGCCCAAATGTGACACATATTTTTGTGTAATTCTTTTACAACTAAATAATTAATTATGAATTTTATGCTACAACTTTTTTAGAATATAAAAAATTCCCATGGCTGACCACCTTAACTAATTATTAATCAAAAACTAATTCTAAACTTTACAAAATTGAAAACTTATTTTTTTTTTTTATAGTAGATGAAGCAAAGAATGTGACACATGTTTCATATTTCAAAAAGGTTAAACCATTTGAAATTTATAGTTGTTTTTCAATCAATGTGTCTATGAAGACTTTAGAGGTAACTCAATTGGAAAATAAGTAATAATTACTTAGTGAACTCAAAATTGGATATAAATTATATTGACGGAAATGCGATAATCTCTTTAGAAACCCTTTTTGTTTCATCAAATTCAGATGAAAAAAGGTCGTCAGCTACACAGTCAAAGTCTGGAAATCAGAGGAAATATGTTTGGCATTCCAAAGCCAAAACCCAAGGTAAATCCCAAGCCCAATCGGGTATCCGAAACCAAATCGGGTATCCAAAATCAAATCGGGTATCTGAAACAAAATTAGGTATTTGAAATATAAGTGAGTACCCGATTTAGACAGGTTTAAATTCAAATTTCACTTTTCCCACCAATGTCATTTGTGATGTTTTTTTCATTTGAAATTTTCATTAGTTGATTTATAGGGATTAAATTTATGATTTTTTAATTTATATTTGTTCATTAGCACATATATTAATTAATTAATTAATTAATTAATTTTATATTTTATTTTATCATTATTTTTAATTAAAATATTATCTTTATAAAATTATTTAAATAATGTTGTTCAAAATTCAAAAATATATGTTTTGATAAAGAAAAGCAGCAAGAGGGTGTTGGCCCATGGAACAAAGGACTAGGAGCACATTAATAACACATTAATAGCACTAGTCTGAGAGTAGATAATCAACAAAAAAATATTATCCAGTCTGTCTCTATCAAGGACAAACTTAAAGATCATCTTGGAACAAGCCCCACAAAAGCTGCAAGCTTTAACGAAAAAAAAAACTAAGGACCAGATTGAGCCCTTTAAAATTGTCAGCAATCACCCGATCATAGGAGGAAAAGAAACTTAAAGAGAGAGACACTTTCTTCACCATAAAACCAAAGAAGCAAGCTCAGGCCGCAAATAGCCTGTCCATCTTTCTTTGTAAAAAATGAAGGTCCAGAAACTACTACACCTCCAGCCCAGTCCAATGCTGTCAAAGATATTCCACCCTACTACAAACTCCTTGCCCACCTCAATAGAAGAAGGTTCCACCTCAATAGGAGCAGAGAGGAAAAAGATCAAAATAACAAGGTTGAAGTTGTAATATCTCCTTCCATTAGTATGACAACAAGAGGTAGCCTAGAAAAACTCCACCTCAATAGGAATCTCCTCCACCTCCAAGTTCACAAACACAATCTCCACCTCAATAGGAGACTGCTCCACCTCCATAGAAGGCTTCCACCACTCCTTCGCAAGAAGATCACCCATACTTAACATCTCTTTTATCCAGTAGTGAGCCACCTCAAAAGGCTGAGCTTCCATCGCAAAAGGAACTTCCACCTCAATAGGAAGCAGAATGGAAGATTGAAGAAGGAGAGTAACCTTCAGCACCCACTGAACCCTTAAGTGAAACCCCACCAAAAAAGGGGGTTGCACCACAGAGTGGAGAGGGAGGAAACCCAAAAAACCACAACAACCAAGCATGGGGGGAGCAAAAAAGAAACTAAAATTGGTCCATCCCAAATCACGAGCAGTGGCAAGGCCCACAACACTCAGAGCAACACCACTCTCCCACACAACATAGGGGATCAGCAAAACCCAGAGAGTGGTCACCCAGAGAGAGCCCCAAAAGAGGGACCAACACAACCGCCCACCAAAGCTAGGCATCAGAGGATAAAAAGATCCTTTCTACACCAAAGCAATGGGAGGCAAGACAAGCCTCAAGAAGCAATGCCATAGAGCATCGACAAAGATCTCCTCAGAAATAGAGAGGAGGAAAAATAGCCAAACAAGAAAATAACTATTCCCCTGCACCAAAAGAGTTTGAACCCTAATACCTAACAGGCCCAAAGGCTGAAAAGGAAAAACCATCTTCCATCGGAGAGAACCCCAAAAACTTTCCACTATGTGGAAGGAAGAAAGGAGAACAGGATAGATCCTCTGAGAGTCTCTCCACAAAGCCACCAGAAACAACCCCCTCAAAGAGAAGGACCACACCACCAACGAGGCAAGCACATGACCAACCAAAAGAAATCTTGACCCCAAAAAACCCCCCATGAACATCTCCAGCAAACCTAGTGCTAGCAAGACCAGTCTGGTTCCACTCCAGGAAAGCCGCATACCAAGGGATACCATGCTCCCAAAGAGCTAGGGGAAAACTCCCACCACAGGAACGATAGACCCCAAGTGCAAGACCCAACAAAATCTCAAGCGGGTTGTCTTCATTGTCCTCAAAATCACACTGCTCCTCTAAGCTAGATACCCTAGAATTGGAATCACACAGCTCCTTCCCTCCATCGTTGTCACTGCCTCCTTCCCCTCCCTTTGCATTTTCCCCTTCTCCATTTTCGCTGCAAACCCTAGGCCCTCCTCCGCTCACACTACTCCCGTTCTCGCTCATCGGTCGAGATCTTAAAAGTTATATGTTATTAGATATCCCCTTTTAGATTATGTGATATATTATATTTAATGATATATTATATCTCTCTAATACTAATATTACTAAATATCATAGTAATATTAATATAATATAATACTAAAATTATACTATTTTATAATACTAATATAAATAATAATAATATAATTCTAATTTATTAATATTAATTCTTATATCATAATATTAATATAATATTTTAATATTATACTAGATGAAATCTAAAACTAAAATTGAAAACTAAAATCAAAATTGACAATAGCTTTCAAATGAAAACCAAAATTTGGGCAGCAGAAAATCGAATATCTATTTTATTTTATTGGCATCCAAAACCAAATTATTGTTCTCTTGGTCCCTCAATCTGAGAACCACATTTTTTGCAGAGAATTTTATGGGATTTGAGTTGTGGAAGAGAAAAAAAACTTTGTCCACCCTTTTTGTTGGAAATTTCTTTTTTTCTTTATTTATTTTTTATTTTTTATCAAAGGGATTGTGCAATAACCCTCCCATAGTTTAATTTTTTGTTTAATTGACCAAGCTCTTTTATGCAACTTTTCATGTGTTTATTAGATCCTCAAATACATTTGATGTTATTTATGTTTATGGTTTTTCTAACCCCATACTTGCATGTGTATGGTTAGCATGTATATTTTACTTTTTTATTTGACATGCCTAATGTGGTTGAGGGACGAATTCATAGTTACTTTCTTGCGAGATCCATGCATGATCACTTGATCCCCACCATTATCTGTTATATATTTATACATGTATGTACATGCTTGTCTTTTATGCAGGATTTCAGGTACCGGGTATCGACTTCCCTAAATTGTTAGGATGAGCATTCCCTGTCACAATATCTCAAATGGTAAGAGAGGGGAGATAACATACAGGTCCAATCACAACCCAAGCCATTTATTGTCCTAAGTTAAGGGACAAGTTTCTGATTGAGTTTCCTATCTGAATTCATTAAGGTGACATGAATTTGTAAACCCTTCCCCTCATTATGAAGTTTTTGTTTTAGGTTAAGTCAGTTATATCTCATGTTGTGTTGTTGAGTGGTTTAATGTGATTTTATGTTATTATGGTAAAGTGATTTATGGGTTTGATTATGTGAATAAATAATTAAATATTATTAAATATATAAATATTAATATGAGGGTACTTATTTAATGATAATTAATTAAATACATTATTTAATTAAAAAGACTTAATTTAAAAAGTTCAATTTTGTGAATAAAGGATTTAATTAATTATTAAATCTAAAATTAAAAATTAAAAGCATAATTGATGCATTGATATTTAATTATCAACTTCATAATTATTTACATGTTGAAAATAATAGTAGTTAATAAATTATTAAGATGCAATTAAAGTTTCACATTTAGTTTAATAAAATTGAATTAGGAATTTAAGTTTAAATTTGAGTTAAGAGTTGATAATTGAAAAATGCATATTTCATTATTAAAATTGTAATTAATCATGTAATAGAATTTGATAAAAATAAGGTTAGGAAGTTGAGTTATAATTTTTGATTGGGAGTTACCTGTTGAGTTCTAATTTCTGATTAGGATTTGCATGTTGAGTTGTGTCTGGGATGTTTTCATTATTAGGAATTCTTTTAGCCATTATTCACAACACAGGGATGGAGGAGACATGATTTTGGAGAAAATTGCTTGAATTGTTTATGGAATTATTTTCAAAGCTTAGAGTAATTTGGAATATTTGAGTCTTCAATTCGACCATTTGTTATTTCAGATCTTCTTGTAAATTTTCAGGTAGGATTTTAAATCTTATTGCAATTTCTTTTTGAAAGAGTGTCTTCCTTGTGTTTGCAATTGTTTGTTGAAATTTAAATGTTTCATAGAATTATTGCTTGGGATTTGGGTTTCATAAAATTTCTAAGTTCGAGTGTTTGTTGAATTTATGATTCTATTATTGCTTGATTTCCCTATTTTAGTTTAATTTGGTTATTAAAATCTCATGCGAAGAATTTTTTATAAATCTAGATCTAGAATGTTTTATGATTTAAAATTTATAAAATTATGCCTGACAAAACCCTAGGTTGATCTTAGCAAAATTTTGCATGCTTTGGTCTTAGAAAATCATATTTTGATTATTAGTTAATTTAGATTTAAGAAAAATTCCATTAAATAGATGTTCTATGTAAACCCTAGGAATTTTGGTTGAAAAACAATAAGAAAATTTACAGATTGATTCAGTTAAGGTTGATTAGAGATTTTCATAAAACCCTTGAAATTAAAATCAGATGGAAAAAGAATTCTTATTATTATTTATTAATTTTTGGATTTAAAAAATAAAATAAAATAATTATTATTTATTAATTTTTAGATTTAAAAAAATTTATTATTATTTTTATTTATTTATTTTGAAAAAACAAATTAATTAATAAATAAATATTAATTAATTTTTTTACACGTGGGTTTTAATATTAATGTTTTCATTTATATTAATATTTACAAAATTAATAACATTATTTTATTATTAAATATATGGTGTTTTGATATGCATGGAGATTTTAGTTAAATATTTATTTAAAAAGTATATATGCATGAGATTTTATTTTAAATAGATAGTTATGTATGAGAAATTTATATGAACTCTTTTGAAGTCAAATGGACTTTAGTCAACAAGGTGATTTCTATACTCAACTTAAATTTATAAATTGGTTTTGGGTACTTTTGCATGTTTTGAGACTTTGATTGATTGTAATTGGGGAACTAGGTTGGCATTTTGAAATTGTATTCTAAAGGCTCTGGGGTAATTTTGGAATGTGTGAGTTACTTTTTGTAATCATTATTTTAGTCTTAATTTTGAATTAATCTTTTATATGATATGTGGTCACCTTGTAATTTTATCATGTGGTATGAAGGTTGTCCTATATGGCTGTGTTTGGGTTACATATTTCACATGGGGAAATATGGTCTTGATCTTTATTGCCAACCTTTTACTATTAAAGCTTATGATTTTAAGGACACTTTGAGAGTGTTGTTATGTTATTGTGGTTATGTGAGAGCTAGTGCTTTCTTGTTATATGATGTAACTGATTTGAGGATTATTGTTATCATTCTATTGTTATCTAGTTTGTAAGCCTAGGTAGGTTAACTAAGTGTATAGGTAGGGAGTGGCTTGCAATAGGTGTTGGAGCCCGAAAGTGGCTTCCAAGATAATTTTTTGTAAATGACTTAGTAAAGTGCTAACGTAATAAAATCTACTAAGATAGAAATATTAATAAGATGTCCTATTCCTCCCCCATGCCTTGAGCACTAGTACACACTGGGATGGTTTGTGAGATGATGCTTTCCACCTGCGTGGACTTGGATATAGCATAGTTGGTACCTTTTTTGTATGAGAGGATTACTAATACCGCATAGAATCACTAGGGCACTGGGGTCTTGAGAGACTGCCAGGATAACTCTAGATTTGGCTCTTGTGATGAGACTTCCTCATATGCATCGTAGGTTTCCTACATGTGTTGCTTTCCTCTAGTTGACTATGTTTATCTTTATTATCCTATTGTACCTTTTGAGATAGAGAGCTTTTAGGATCCCTTTCTTAGTTTGTACCATGTTTGATTTTTGGTGTTTGATATCTGAGTGGGGCCTGTTGTTATCTCCTAAATATAGTGGGAGTGGACCATTTAGGTTCCACGAGGTTGGGTGGTAGTGATTCTTTTACCATTTGGAATTTTGACATTCGTGTATCAGTGCTAGATGATCCTTGTAGTAGTTGTACCTTTTTTTTTTTATCATTGTTGGAGTTGTATTCATATCTTTCTTATTTTATGTTCTTGTATCATTGTACAAGTTATATTTAGAGATATATTATTATAATTTATGTTGGATTATTATTACATACCCTGTGACATGTGCAGTGGATGTGGGTTATTAGGTATACCTTGTAGTATCAGTTGTATCAAGATTTCATGTATATGATGTTTTACTTATTTACATTATGTGGAGACTTTGCATGGTTGTTACATTGAGTGGTTTAAATAATATTTACATAATCTACGTCAAGGAACCCTTGAGATTTTAAATCAATGTATGAGCTGTAATTATATTGTATTACTTCCACATTCTTGTACATTGTTGTTTTTGTAAAATCTTAAGAAAAAATATTATTTTGTAAACTTAGTAGCATGTTTAGATTAATTTCTCTTGGGCTCCCTGGTGGGGCATTACATATCTTTTAGATCTTATATAGCATGATGAAATGGATTGTTCACTTGAGTACACCATTCTTTTAGATCTTCTACATCAAGGACATATTTTTGCATTGGTTGTTCCACAAGGGAATGATGAGAGATCAAATTACTGGTTAGCATGTTGTGTACAAGGAAAGTAGAATCTTGCACAACTGACAATAGGTTCACATATCCAATAGGTTCAATTATTGTTGCAGGAACATGGTTGCGCATGTACATGATTAGAAAGAATGGCTCTTCCACATTTAGAGACTATGAGAAGCACACAACCATTCTCATGTATTCACACCTTGTTATAGAAACAAATGTTAAGTTGTTGAAGCATCAAGGAAGACCAAAGAAAAATAAATTTGGACTATTAGTACTTTTGATCATGAAGCAATATTGAATACCCTCAAGAAAAGAGATGGCCCTTCAAGCACACTTCAGTAGTTAATAGATACTCACTGCAAGGTTTTCCATGTTCATTACACTTAAATTTAATATATTAATTAAATTCTTCTTCTTCATTTGTTTGAGCCAATAAATTTGGTTTTGTATGTGGATTGTAAGTGCAGTTGGATACTTATATGATAGATATAGAAGATTGAGGTGTGTATATGATTAGCTCATAAAAAATGATGGTAAAGTTCACTATGCATTAGCTTGTCATGTACTTTGTGTTAATATGATTTAGAACAATAGAGAGGGGGGGTGAATCAGTTTTTCTCAGGTCCAAATGTATAAAAAAAACTTTCAAAACTCTTCAACAAATCAGATCTAACAACCAACAACTACTTTGTCATTACTGATTGCATAACAAAAACATATAACAATGCAGTCCACTATCCAATAGTATCTAACTTGCAAAACACAGAAATGTTCAAACTAAAACATTCACACAAGTATTAACACCAGGATTTATAATGGAAACCCAATTTGGGAAAACCACTTTGTAACATGTTACTATTATTTTCACTCTTTTGAAGTGAGCTCTGTGAAAAGCCAACCCTATTAAAGGTTACAAACACACTCTTAGGTGTGACCTGGTTAAAGGATTTAAACCACTCTATTAAAAGTGCACCTCGTTATAGGACTTACATACATACTATTAGAATGCTACCTTGTTCAAAGGATTTATACAAATGACTTCTAGGTCAACCTCTATTAAAAGGTTTTTGATTGATACAATGGTTAGATAGTAACAGTAATATTGATCTGAAAACATACAAATCACTTTGCAATTATTAGATCCAATTCCATACACATATGCTAGCTTACTAACTGTGAACCTTTTCCATCTCCATCACTGATTTTCTCGAAAATCCCTTCAAGCAATTACAACACTTCTCCTTCAGCCTTTTCTACTTATACATTCAATAACATCAACAACACTTCCAGCATCATCTCCCTTTTACTACCTCATGCTTAGGTTTACTTAATACTTCCTCAATTAGGTCAATACATCTTTTGCCACTTAATCTCCTCCATAGATCTTAGGGTTAGGTCAGATTCATCAAATTCTTCAAACTTTATGTTCTTCATCTATCCTTCTAGAAACATCTCAAATCTCTTAGTAGATTTACAATAAAACATTTTACAGTGCATTAAATGCTTTCTTACAATTAATAAATAAAGTCAACAAGATTTACATAATCCAAGAATTTAACTATGTCGGCTAGGAATCTGAATTCTTCCTCAAATGTAAATTGCTAACGCTCGGTCAATATTGTGTTCAACTCCTCGGTCTTCACTAGAAAGCTTGGTCACCACTAAAACTGTTTACTCAGCTAATATTTTCTTCCTCAGAAATTAATAGATGTTCAGTCAACACTAAAATTACTTGACATATACTAGCTCGGTCAACACTAACATCACTCGGCTTAAACTAGATTTCTTCACTTTTTCTCGATTAAGCCTACCAGTTTAGTCTTCATTCTTACTTAGATAAACAATACATTATCTTATCATTGTGCCACATAATCAAGTACCCATTGAAGTATCAAGATAACTCAACCTTTCCTTAGGTGCTATTGTTACCAACCTTTCCAACAACCTTCACAATAATCAAATAGATATAGTACTTTCTTAAATAGAAACAATCTTACTAGCTAAGGTTTGACATCAATGACAATACAACAATTGCTTCAATTTCAGTTTCCAACAACAATTGCTTCAATTTCAATTTCCAACAATCTCCCTCTTTTGCATTAATGGAAACACCATATGAATAACACATAAATCACCAACCAATCCAAAACTTATCTATCCATCAAAAAATATTATAATATCCTTAGCTTCATTTTGATACAAAATCAATTAGCCTTCCTTATATGACCATCCACACAGTAACATTCTTTCCTCCGAATCTCTCCCTCTTACTTGATCTTCCATGAAATTTCACATGTGTATTCATCTATGATCATCTCCCTCTTTGAAAAAAATGCCAAAGTAGCAACTAAAACATACATCCCGTAGATGTAGATATCATCTTTTTAGTTTAGTAACAATTTTTCTCCCTTTGTCATCTTTGGTTAAGATTGACTCTCAGCTTTGTTGTTCTTTTCACAACTCTAGGCTACTCTTAAAGTGTGACCTATCTTTGCATCAATTTGTCAGATACTCTTTGTAGAACATTTGATGTAGTGCTCCTAGCTTGACTAGGTAGCCTTAGTTAGGGGAAGAACCTGTTAGTCCATTTTCCAGTCAATGCAAAAATCCAATGAAAATGGCCTTTTCCATGCAAGTTTAGTAATGTTGTCTCTGCCCGGCCTGCAGTCATAGTTTTGTCTTGCGAAGTAGATCCACTTGGTTTTATGGTGTGTGCTCTTGGCCCTATGCTCTTTATTGTGTCACCTAGCTCCAATTCAGATCGCATTTCCTAAATCGCAAAACCCAGGGAGTTATTCAAATTTTTGTGGTCTGCAAGAAATAATCTCAGAATATGTCATAGTGTCGAAAACCCACAATGTTTTTTTGAAAACCCTATGTGTTTTCAACCTCGCATTTATTCCCTTTTGTCGGAACTCCTTTCTCATCAGTCCTAAGTGCACAAGTGCGATCGGTTGGTGGGCCCCACTCTCTGACAGGTTTCTCATCTAACGGTGGTCGTAAGAGCTTATGCGATGTGTCAGAGGCTTGAGATCTTATGCCAGCCATTGATCTCATTTGTCTCAAACATATCTTTGGCAGTGGTCCCACTGCCAGGTGAGCTGACTTGGCGGTATCTCATTGGTCCACGAGAGTATGAAGTGGAGTGTTGTCAGTGGGACTAGTCTTCTTGGCATTCAGGCAGATTAAAGTTCAGTTTAATCTTGTGGCTGTCGTTATACCATTGATATAACTTGCTCAATTTTTAATGCAACGGTATAGCGACAGCCATTGATTCTCATAAGGAAGGCAGGTGGGTTTGTTGACACATTTGCATAGTTGGGGGTATTTTATTGGTCCAAGTATTAACACTGTGGCAGCTATCAGTGGGACTTGGTTGCCAGCTTGTCAGTGGGTCCTGATCCTGTCAGTGAATCGACAGACGACGTATGATCTCATCGAGTGTGTCAGAGGCTCAAGATCTTGCGATGGCCATTGATTTCGTTTCCTGTCAGAGGGTTGTCAAAGATGGGAGGAGATTCTTCATCTGACGGTGGGCATGTAATCTGATAGAATCTTGGAAGTCTTTGCAAACTTCAGACGACTGTTGATCTTCCTAGTGAAGGCTTGGTGGTTCTCTAAGTGTTTTAGCAGTTCAGCGAGTGTGTATTCATGGAATCACTAAACTTTCTAGCAGATAGATAAAGTGTTTCATGAATTGGCAGTGACCTTTTATCGCCAGTTCGCTAAATGTGGGACCAAGGTTAATATTTTCCTGTGGTCACCAGGTCGTGGAGTTAATTGATGGGTTAAGTTTTCTTTTCACGAATTGGAAATGCTTTGTTGTGTGGTCGCTGGAAGTTAACCCAGGGTGTCAATTGACTTAAGATCATAAAAGACCACGAAATAACATAGAAATCAGACGGTCATGACTTAAAGTTGATGGATATTTAAATATCAATTGCCGATTTGCTGCAAGTGCCATAAAGTAGCTGTTTGATTTCAAATTTGAATTTGTAGAGGGTTTCCTATGACCAGAAGGACTAAAATTCAATGCAGAAGTGACTGGTGCTGGTGGGAGATGATCTGTTTACTATTGCAGTGTGGTCTAGGGTGTTCTTTGATCATTTGTAGGGTTTGTACTATGTGGTTTTGTGCTCAAGGCATGTTGCAGGGTTGACTTTTTGGGTGTTTCGGTGATCTTCAGTACTTTCTCAAAGAATTTATCATGATTGAGGATCATTCCAAGATTTTCTTTCTCTTGGTTGACTGGGTTTCCACCCCTATAATAAATTTGTGACCATTTCCAGTTGGTTGGGTGGTTGAAACCCTAACCCTAGCTGTTTGAAGCTTGTTGCATCCTAACCTGTTTAGGATTCCAAGGCAGCTAGTGGTATATATGGTTGAAGTTTTGATTTTGTAAGGGTTCTAGCTTAGAGTTCCTTTCTGGTTCTGTGAAGGGTCCTTTTCTTGTAGATATTTCCTTTTCTCTACATATAGAGTTCCCTCTTTCCTCTCTAGTTTTCTGAGAATATAATGCATATTATAACAGATTTATCTTATGTTTGAGGATTTGATATACTCTTACTGTTCCCAAGCTATCTCTATTTGAATTCTGAGTCCATTAATCATACATCAAGGGTGTTTGATTTTTCTATTTGCATTGCCTAAGTGTTTGCAAGTGGAGTTGTCTTCGTAGGGATAACTGGTTCAGGGTTAGTGTTCATGTATGTATGAGCTGAGGTGTCAAAGATATGTCATGCTTGTCTTCCAGTGGATGCTGGTCAATGTATTATCTGCTTATAGGTCTCTTCTAAGGGGAGGGTTAAAATCCTTTGAGTGGATAATAACATACTTGAATACACAGGTGGGTGCTAAGTTGAGGCTTGGTCATGGTGTGTGATTGATGTCAGGCATCAACACACTGAGTGTATTGTTTCCTTGTTTCATAGCTGTCTCTTATAGTAGGGTATTTGACTCTATGACCCATTGGATAAGGCACTGGTCTATGAGAGACTTAGGGTATCTTAGGGGTCCCTTCTATCCATTTAAAATCATTCAATCCCACCCTTTCCCTTTCATGTTGTTAGGTTAGGTCTCTAGTTTTCAGACTCATTGCATGCAAGTAGGTTATTGCATGAGATATTGGTTTCATTTGAGGTATAGGATGCCTATAAGGGTTTGAAAACCATTCCATAGTTAGTTACTTGTAGGCCTGTAGTGTGACATGAATTGTATGAGTGTGCAGATGAGGTATACCCGCCTAAGTGATGTGGAGCTCAAAGTGTAGAAGGATCTCTCTTTGATCCTTATCAGTTGGCCTTTTTCCTATTAGATTTGGAGTGTTGAGTGAATGTGACACTAGCCCTGTCAATCCTTATGTCAATCTGACCTTTGGGGAAAAAGAACACCAATAGAACCCCTAATTGTCCTCTCAAATATTCATGAGCTTCTTTAGGTAAAGCTTTAGTGAATATGTTCGTTAGTTGTTCCTTTTTATTCACATATTCCATTTGGACCTCTTTATCTTGTACCAGTTCTTGTTGGTGATGTGTTTGGTCTTTGTGTGCATCACTAGGTTCTTAGATATGTTGATAGCACTTTTGTTGTCATAGTAGATGAAAACTAGTTCAACAATATCTTCTTTCATTCCTACCAACAATTGCTTTATCTATACCAAGTTTGAATAGTTCACTGTTGCAGCCACATACTTGGCTTAAGTAGTAGATTGGGAAATGCAATTTTGTTTCTTGCTTGTCCAGGAAACTAATCTTCGTTGAATAAAGAAATCTCCACCACTAGTACTCTTTTAGTCATCCACATTTCATGCCCAATTAGCATCAATATACACTCTTAGTTCAAACCTTTCATGCTTCTTGTAGTACAATCCATAATCAACAATCCCCTTCAAATATCTCATTATCATTTTGATAGCCATCATGTGAATTTCCTTAGGATTGGTAGAGAATCTTGCCACAATCCCAACTGCTAGAGAAATATCTGGTCTGCTGTGTACAACATACTACAATTTTCCAATCATGGATCTATATAGAGTTTGGTTTACTTCTGTAGCATCATCATTCTTAGACAACTTTTGTCCAGTAGCCATGGGAGTACTTACTGGCCTTGAATCCTCCATACTAAAGGTTTTCAGTATCTCATGAAGATATTTAGACTGGGTGATGAAAATACCTTTCTCCATCTGATATACTTGTAAACCAACAAAAAATTTGATCTCCCCAAACATACTCATTTCAAATTCAGTTTTCATCTCATTAGAAAATTTCTTACACAGGGCATCTTGTCGACCAAAGATAATATCATCTACAAATAGCTTAGCCAACAAGATTCCTTTACCTTCTTCATCCTTCATGTACCGATTGCTTGTGTCATTTGTCTTTGAGAATCCAATCTATATCAGGTAGTTGTGTAGCCTCTTATACCATGCTCTGGGAGCTTGCTTTAATCCATATAGTGTCTTATTCAGTTTGCAAACCATGTGTCTTTTGTTTGGATCAACAAATCCCTCTAGTTGTTCAATGTACACTTCTTCTTCTAATATACCATTTAAAAATGTAGACTTCACATCCATTTGGTATACCTTGAAATCTTTGTAGGCAACAAATGCAAGTAAGGTTCTTACTCCTTCGAATCTTGCTACAGGGGAAAATTTCTCCCCATAATCTATTCCTTCTTCTTGTGCGTAGCCTTTGCATACCAGCCTAGCTTTATTTATTATGATTTGACCATTCTCATTCAACTTATTTCTGAATACCCACTTTGTTCCAATGACATTTTTATTTTTTGGTGTCGACACCAGAGTCTAGGTATCATTCTTCTCTATCTAGTCTATTTCCTCATTCATTGCTTGTATCCAGTCTTCATTTTCTAATGCCTCCCTTGTTGTCTCAGGCTTGAATTCACATAGTAAACATGTAGGGTCTCTTATCTTGCTTCTAGTTAGAACTCTAGTATGTTTGTCTCCAATTATCTGTTCAGGCTTATGATGTCTCCTTACATATTGTGGCAAAATAGGTTCTGCTATCCTTTTTTTCTTTCTCTTTAGGTTCACCAACAATATTGTCAGATTCAACTTCTGAATGCTCAACAACCTCTTCCTGATACTCGACAGCTTCCTCCTATCTCTCATCACGTTCTTCTTGTCTCTCTGTATTGTTTCCCTGATGCTTGACATTGCTTACTTGAAACTCTACATCAGGTGCAAGTTTGTCACTTGCCTCTCCTTCCTCTATATACACAAAAGATCTGCAATCTTCTAGTTCTCTCTTGCTTTCAGCTTCATTTTTCTCTACATACTCATCAACTTTGACATTCACACTTTCCACAATTTTTTTAGTGTTAGAGTTCAAACACTTGTAAGATTTACTTTTTGTGGAACAGCCTAGGAATATGCCCTCATCACTTTTAGCATCAAATTTTCCATTCCTATTGTCCTTTAGTATGTAGCATTTGCTTCCAAAAATTCTAAAGTACTTTACATTAGGTGCATACCCATGCCATAACTCATAAGGTGCCAAATTTGTACCTTTTTTGATCTATACTCAGTTAAGAGTATAAACAACTGTACTTATAGCTTCTCTCTAGTACTTTTGTGTGCAACATTCTTTTCAATCATTAATGTCCTTGCACAATCCATGATAAATTTGTTCCTTCTCTCTGCTACACCATTCTGTGGAGGTGTTCTAGGTGCAGACATCTATCTTTTGATCCCTCTATTATTGCAAAATAGATTGAATTCATTTGATATGAATTCTCCACCTCGGTTAGATCTCAGACACTTCAGGTTCCTTCTTGTCTCCTTTTCAACCTTAGCCAAATACCACTTAAAAAAATTGAAAAGCATCATATTTTTCTTTTAAGAATATTATAGTCATCATTCTGGTATAATCATCAACAAACAAGATAAAATATCTAGCACCACAATATCTTTGTACACCCATAGGTCCACAAAGGTCAGTATGAACCAAATCTAAAGCATTCTCAGAAGTAAAAGTCTCGCTCTTAAAACTAGACTTTGTCATCTTACCCAACTGATATTGCTTGCACATTACATTCTCAGGTTTCTTCAATCTAGGAAGTCCTCTCACTTTCTTCTTCTTACTAATTTCTACCAGATTATCAAAGTTAACATGACATAGCCGCTTATGCCATAACCAAATATCATCAAGTTGTGCAATCATACATGTCTCTTCAGATAGGTCTAGATAGAAAAAATACCTCTTGTTTGATCTGTACTTCCAATTAGTTCACCAGTGGCATCAAATATTTTGGCCTTCCTGTGATGAAATTCCACTTGGTATCCAGTGCTATTAAGTTGTGCAACACTTAGTAGATTATAGTTAAGACCTTCAACCCAATATGCATTTTCACAAGTGATCTTGTCAGTCATCTTAATCAATCCTTTACCTCTAACAGGACATGGTGCATCATTACCAAATCTCACACTTCTACCTCTATAATGATCTAAGGTATCAAACTTACTTTTTTCACCAGTCATGTGGTGTGAACAACCACTGTCAATAATCCATTTATCATTTTTATTCACATAGGATATCAATGCAGTTTTCTCATCCTCATCTGATTCATCTTTCATTGTAACATAGACTACCTCAATTTCAAAATCATCACTATCAGTGTCAATCTCTTCTTCAACAATATAGCAGGATTTATTACCTTTTCCCTTGTAGTCCTTGTACCTTTGGTAACCTCTGTCTTCTCTTTTGTCTTTATTATTGTTGTCTCTTTCTTCATCCTTATCATCCCTGTCAAGACATCTAGAAACTATATGACCAACTTTATTACATGAAAAACATATAATAGGGAGTTTACCTTTTTACTTTCATTTTTCCCTTTTCAATCTTCTAGCCATAAGAGCTTCAAGATCCTCAAGTTCTTCAATAGATGTGTCACTTTCACTTTCACTCTCACTGATGCATCTTTCTTTCTCTTTCTTTGACTTACTTAGAACCATTTGAGACTTAAAAGAAGATTCAACATTAGCAACAATGAAGTTATCAGAGTTAGAAAGCTCAAAAGTAGTAAGCTTACCAACCAAACTTTCCAAAGTAAGAGCATTGTTAGGGTTACATCTAGATTCTTGAATTGCTGAAATTTTGATGGCATAAATAGGACATAGAGTTCTCAATACTTTTCCTACAATAGTTTCATCATCTATAGTTTCATTGGATCCTCTAATAGCATTTACAACTTCTTTTATTCTACCACGATATTGAGCAATATTCTCACCTTCTTGCATTCTCATTTCATCAAATTTACCTCTTAGGCTCTTAGTACATTTATGTCACTGTCATAGATGTTTACAAGAGTGTCCCACATTTTCTTTGCATTTGTGCATTCTTTGATGTCTTCAAATTCTAGATAGCTTAGGGCAGATGCAATCTCCAACATTGCTTGATTGTGCTCTTTCTTAGCTCTTATCTCCTCGGAAGTCAGAGGTGCAATAGGTGTGGCATAATCATGCTCAACATAATACTTCATAGAATCACCAATATCGGCCAGATGCAGCTTCATCAAACTTTTCCATGTAGGGAAGTTATCCTTATTTAGCTTCAGTACCTCCTTCTTATACATCCTGATCATTTACTTCAAGTACCTTTAAACTTGTCCTCTGTAAGCACCAACAACTCTGATATCAATTGTTAATATGATTTAGAACAATAGAGAGGGTGGGTGAATTAGTTGTTCTCAGGTCTAGATATATAAAAAAAACTTTCAAAACTCTTCAAAAAATTAGATCTAACAACCAACAACTACTCGGTCATTACTGATTGCATAACAGAAGCATATAATAGTGCAATCCACTATCCGATAGTATCTAACTTGCAAAACACATAAATGTTAAAACCAAAACATTCACACAAGTATTAACACTAGGATTTATAGTGGAAACCCAATTTGGGAAAAAACCATTTTGTAACATGTTACTATTATTTTCACTCTTCTAAAGTGAGTTCTATGAAAAGCCAACCTTGTCAAATGTTATAAACACACTGTTAGGTGTGACCCAGTTAAAGGATTTAAACCACTTACATACATTCCATTAGAATGTAACCTTGTTCAAAGTATTTACACAAATGACTATTAGGCCAACCTCTATTAAAAGGATTTTGACTGATACAATGGTTAGAAAGTAACAATAATATTGATCTAAAAATGTACAACTCACTTCGCAAATATCAGATCCAATTCCATACACATATGCTGGCTTACTAACTATGAACCTTTTCCATCTCCATCACTAATATGCTCAAAAATCCTTTCAAGCAATCGCAACACTTCTCCTTTAGCCTTTTCTACTTATACAGTTAATAACATCAACAACACTTCCAACATCCTCTCCCTTTTACAACCTCATGCTTAGGTTTACTTAATACTTCCCCAATTAGGTCAATACATCTTTTTCCACTTAATCTCCTCCGTAGATCTTAGGGTTAGGTTAGATTCATCGAATCCTTCCAACTTTATGTTCTTAGTCTATCCTTCTAAAAACATCTCAAATCTCTTAATAGATTTACAATAAAATGTTTTACAGTGCATTAAATGCTTTCTTACAATCAATAAATAAAGTCAACATGATTTACATAATCCAAGAATTCAACTATGTCGGCTAGGAATCTGAATTCTTCCTCAAATGTAAATTACTGATGCTTGGTCAATATTGTGTTCAACTCCTCGGTCTTCACTAGAAAGGTCGGTCACCACTAAAAATGTTTCCTCATCTAATACTTTCTTCCTTAGAAATTAACTGATGTTTGGTCAACACTTAATTTACTCGACATATAATATCTCTGTCGACACTAACATCACTCAGCTTAAACTAGATTTCTTCACTTTTACTCGGTTAAGCCTACTAGCTTAGTCTTCATTCTTACTTAGATAAACAATACATTATCTTATCATTATGCCACATAATCAAGTACCCATTGAAGTATCAAGATAACTCAACCTTTCCTTAGGTGCTATTGTTACCAACCTTGCCCACAACCTTCACAACAATCAAATAGATATAGTACTTTCTTAAATAGAAACAATCTTACCAGTTAAGGTTTGACATCAATGACAATACAACAATTGCTTCAATTGCAGTTTCCAACACTTTGGTCCTTTTAGTTAGTTATACATTCATAATCTTTTTTTCAATCTATAAAATTCTTGTTTTCTCTATTAACTTGTTCTCGTTCCTTCGGAATATAGGGATTGGAGTGTATATGTCATCGAGTACCTTTGGTTAAACCTATACATTACAGAGCGGAAAGGACACACTTTTTATATATGATTTTTTTATATATATTTGTGTATCTAAGATTTTTGGTAATTCTGTATCTAGGACTTTTGATAATATTAATTTATTTATACATAATATATTTGTATTAATATATATACGATGTATTTGTATGTGAGGTGGTGGCTACACTCAAGCTCCTATAATGATGAAATACATGCAAGACTTCAAAAATATTTGACTTGGTTAAAAAAATTGGTGATATGTCCAAATATATCATTCTGATGCACTACATCTCTATAGTAATAGATTTTTATTGTAATATATATTTCAATTTTAATATAGATTTCATTAGATTTTTGTTTATCCCACTATGTAACCATTTGGTCTATTAAGCCCTATTGGCCAAGCGTGGGTCAAAGTGGTCAAGTAACGTTGACCTAGAATAAAAATGAT
This sequence comes from Chamaecyparis obtusa, assembly GCA_027943335.1. Taxonomy (NCBI): domain Eukaryota; kingdom Viridiplantae; phylum Streptophyta; class Pinopsida; order Cupressales; family Cupressaceae; genus Chamaecyparis; species Chamaecyparis obtusa. The sequence continues at coordinate 84,867 of BSBK01006360.1, read as the reverse complement.
GTTTTTAGTTCATCTAAGTCACATTGGTCACATTTGCAAGGTTATAAGTGTCATTGAAGTATAAGTGATAAAAGTTGCAGTGATGTTCGATTGAAAGTTGTACCACTACGTATCTTTCAAACAGTTCATCTTGGGAGTGAAACGTCTACTCTGTTAGCTCTGGTTGGTTGAGTGAACCTCATTGAAAAATCTATTCCAACCATGAAGATTCTCTAACATCCATGACTACCCCATACCAAAGTGTCCCCAAGGTGCACTAAGCACAATCAGGCATCAAGAATTATAGCCCTGTAACTCAGAGCTCGCAAGAGATATCATCAAGACATTAGGTGATAAAAGACCATGTTGGAAAGGCCTACAATAACCTCTCTCCATTGTGCAATATTTAACTTCATTTGAATTTGGCTGGGCGATCTTGCTCTATGTCAAAAGGAGTAGTGATGCTTAGTTGAAAGTTGCACCACTGTGTATCTTTCAAACTATTCATCCTAGACCCAAAATGTCTCTTTGTTAGCTCTAGTTGGCTGGGTGAATGCAAATGACAACCCTTTTAATTCCATAAAGATGCATAGAATGTTCACGACCATGCCATACCAAAGTGTCCCCAAGGTGCACTAAGCACGATCGGGTATCAAACTTTATAGGCCCGTAACTTGGAGCTCGTGAGAGGTATCATCAAGAAGTTAGGTACTATAAGACCGTGTTGGAAAGGCCTAGAATAAAATCTCTTTGTTCTAGGAGATTTGATCTTGTTTGAATTTGGCAGGGCGATATCGCTCTATGCCAAAAGTTGTAGTGATGCTTAGTTAAAAGTTGCACCACTTTGTATCTTTCAAACTGTTTGTCTTGGGACCAAACTATCTACTCTGTTAACTCTGGTTAGTTGGGTGAACCCTAGTGACAATCCCATTCTTCCCACAGAGACACTTGAACATCCATGACTACCCCATAGCAAAGTGTCCCCAAGGTGCACTAAGCATGATTAGGTAGAAAAATTTATAGGCCTGTAACTCAAAGCTCATGAGAGATATCGTCAAGACATTAAGTGCTACATGACCATGTTGGAAAGGCCTACAATAACCTCTCTCCATTGTATAATATTTGACTTCTTTTGAATTTGGCAGAGTGATCTCTTTCTATGCCAAAAGTTACAATGATGCTTAGTTGAAAGTTGCACCACTACATATCTTTCAAACCATTCATCCTCGGACCAATCCATCTACTCTGTTAGCTCTAGTTGGCTGGATGAACCCCCATGACAACCCTATTCTTCTAAAAAAGATGCATAGAACATCTGTGACCACTCCATACCAAAGTGTCCCCAAGGTACATTAAGCACAATTAGGAAACAAACTTTAGAGGCCCATAACTCAAAGCTTGTGAGAGGCATCATCAAGCTCTTAGGTTAGAAATAAGACCATGCTAGCAAGAACTATAATAAACTCTCTCCATTTTAGGAGATTCAACCTTGTTTGAATTTGGTAGGGCCATCTTTCTCTATCTAAAAAGTTGTAGTGATGCTGAGTTGAAAGTTAAACCATTTCTTATCTTTCAAATCATTCATCCTAGGAAAAAACCATCTATTATATTAGCTCCGATTGGACGAGTGAACCCTAGTGAAAATCCCGTTCTACCCATGGAGACACTTGAACATATGTGACTTCCCCATACCAAAGTATCCCCAAGGTGCACTAAGCATGATGAGGCAAAAAAACTTATAGGCCCATAACTTGGAGCTCATGAGAGATATCATCAACTACTAGGTGATACATGAGCATGTTGGAAAGGCCAATGATAAAATTTCTCCATCCTAGGAGATTCAACCACATTTGAATTTGGAAGGGCAATCTTTCTCTATGACAAAAGTTGTAGTGATGCTCAATTTAAAAGTTGCACCACTGCATATCTTTCAAACCATTTATCCTAGGACCAAACCATCTACTTTGTTAGCTCCATTTGGCTAAGTGAACCCCATTGAAAACTCAATTCTACCTATAGAGACACATAGAACATCCATAACCAGCCCATACTCTAGTGTCCCCAAGGTGCACTAAGCATGATCTGACATCAAAATTTATAGGCCTATAACTTAGAGCTCATGAGACGTATTGTCAATCTGTTAGGTGCTAGAAAACCATGTTGGAAAGGCCTACAATAAAATCTCTCCATTCTAGGAGATTTGACATTGTTTGAATTCAACAGGGTGATATCTCTCTATGCCAAAACTTATAGTGATGTTTAGTTAAAATTTGCACCACTGTGTATCTTTTAAACCATTTATCTTGGGACCAAACTATCTTCTCTGTTAGCTCTGATTGGCAGGGTGAACCCTAGTGAAAACCTCGTTCCTCCCATGGAGACACTTGAACATCTGTGACTACCCCATACCAAAGAGTACCCAAGGTGCACTAAGAACAATCTAGCAATAAATTTTATAGGCCCATAACTCCAAGACTGTGAGAGATATCATCAAGTTGTTAGGTGCTACATGACCATGTTGGAAATACCTATAATAAAATCTCTCCATTATAGGAGATTTTATCTCGTTTGAATTCAACAGGGTGATCTTTCTCTATGCCAAAAGTTACAGTGATGCTTAATTGGAAGTTGTACCACTACATATCTTTCAAACCGTTCATCAAACCGTTCATCATGGGACCAAACCCTCTTCTTTGTTAGCTTTGGTTGGCAGGTGAATCCCAGTGACAACCTTGTTCTTCTCATGGAGATGCTTTAATATCAATGATTGCCCCATACAAAAGTGTCCCCAAGGTGCACTAAGCACGATAGGGAAACAAACTTTATAGGCCCATAACTTAGAACTCGTGAGAGACATCTTCAAGCTATGATGTGCTACAGGACCATGTTAGAAAGGCCTACTATAACCTCTCTCCATTATGTGATATTCAACCTTTTTTGAATTTGGCAGTGCACTCTTTGTCTATACCAAAATTTGTAGTGATGCTCTGTTGAAAGCTGTACCAGTGCGTATCTTTCAAACCATTCTTCCTAGGACCAAACTATTTTCTTTGTTAGCTATAATTGGTCGAGTGAACCCTATTTAAAATTGCATTCCACCCATGGAGACACATAGAGCATCTGTGACCACCACATACCAAAGTGTCTCCAAGGCTATTACGCCTATTAGCCTATTTGTAGTTACCCTATAAGGAAGTGGAGTTAGGGCATGCAACTTTTGAGTCTATTAGCCTAGTTGGGATAGATATTATGCCTATTAGCCAATTAGTTTGGTTGGAAAAAATATTTTGAGGGTAGTTTCTTTGAAAATGAAGCCTAATTATGTCATTATGCATGGCGACACATGACAAAGATACAACACATGAAAAAGATATAATATAGAAATGAACATACATACATACATACATACAATGCATGAAAAAGATACAATATTGAAATAATACATACATACAACACATGACAAATATATAATATAGAAATGAACATACATACATACATACATACATACATACATATATACATACATATATCATACATATATACATACATACATACATACAACACATGACAAAGATACAATGCACGATAAAATGTGGCATATGCCATCTCAAAATCTTTACAAAGTCTAAATATCTAGATACAATGTGGAATACGTCATCTCAAAATGTTCTATATGGCAGCCCAAAATAAGAAACAACTACAAATATTTCTAGGACATCCTACTCTACTAGTGGATCATCAAAATGGAGCCTCTTTGAAGTACTATTTAAATCTTATGGATCCTACATGAATACAAAAGTAAAACCCCAAGTTAGATTACATAATTTATAAGGTTTCTACAAATTAAAAATAAAAATTCAAATTCATAGTCAACAATAATAAATAATTTTTTTTAAAAATTGAATTCTCATGTACCTCACCTCTTTGTCTCCTCAGGTGGATAGGAGTCCTAACATATGTCCTTGGTAGCTAAGGGAGAATACTACCAATGTCAGCTCCAACCTATATATGTTTGCAGTTCCATGAGGTTGATCTACAAGTTATACTATTTAATGTTAAATCCTTGGTAGAAAAATAAACTTACAAAATAATTGAATTAACATTAAAACCTACCTATGCAAAACTTTCTTTAGGCAATGTTAGTTGGGTCAACAACGATACAATGCCTTGGCAATGTACTTCCTTCAAACTAGGGGTTACCTACAAAATTCAAAAAGATACTTGATACAATCATGACTTGATCATGTATATACTTGATAGTTAAATACAAACAAATAAATTTAGAAATATATGTACCATGGGGCTATCACTGCAAATTGAGATGCCTGTGACTCTATGGTTGTGAACTAGTGTCATGACATCATTAGATGCCACCCTTTGTCAGATAAACCATGTAAATTAAAAATGAGTATGCACAATTGACAAGTATACATATGGATAAAAAATATAAAACACTTAATTACCTTCCCCTTGTCAACGCCTGACGCTTAAACCCCCTTAGATTTCCCCTTAATGGAAGTTGGTGAAACTTGCAATTGTATTTAATAAGATGATCATAAAAATTAGGAAACACATGTATACACTAATATTAAAAAGGAAACCAATGAGTACATTAAAACATATATACCATGGAATTATCAAGGCTAAATGAAATGGCCAAAAGCATGGGTCCCTCTAGCTGTGCCATCTCCTCCTCCATCATCAACTAAACATGAATGGACCACATATATATACATAAGTTGGAAGTCATTATAAGTAAATTCTACTAGAAATATGAATGTTTAAAATTAAATACAATGTGACTTGAGTTTTAAATGTTTAGTCTTACCATAATTTTAGGATTCCATGGCTTTGCATGTCCCTCCTTGTGTCTCATGTGATGCACCTCTCCATGAGGTGCTTTAGTCCCTATAGTGACATGTGTTGTATCATCCACCTTGAACATTTACTCATATGCATCACTATCATTCAAGGGACTAAAATACAAATTATTGCACATAATACAAGTATGGGGAATACAAACATGTGATATCATGGAGGATGTGGAAGGGCCAAAATCATTAACATGAGGAGGCAACAATATCGCACTCTGCCTAACCAGTAGATTGATCAAGGTGTGAATGGATCTAATAGTCTATGAGCCATCCTTAACAATAATATTAGGATGCTGCACTATAGGAGGGGGTGAAATATCAAGGAGGGGACATATGTGTGGGATTTTACCCGGTGTGCCCAAGGCCTATCCTGAGGAGCACCTAAGCCTATGCCCCTGTTTGGTCTCAGGCTCCAATAGTTAACTTTGTAATAGATAAAAAATTCACTGTAGAAATTTTTAAGAAAGTAAAGTGAGACATCCAAATTTCTATTGGGTGGTTTATCAAAAACCATCCACTAGTAGTCCCAAAAGTGGTTACGCATCACATCATTTGTGCACCACTTAATTAACAACTTGGGATTTTTAGGGTCCACTTTAATCCCATTTTGGGATTCACAAAAAGGTTACATATGTCAAGATTAGTTATATTTAGGCCCATAACCACATCATAGTCAATTCATCAAAGTCAACATGCATGGAATCGCACCAAAGTAATGAAGCATTATATTTTTCTGTAAGTTTTTCCATGTTTTCAAGAATGGAGTTGAATTTGGAAAACATGGGGTAAAATGTGGGGATATTAGCATATGTATTTTAGAAGCCCCTTAGTTGGTTTAAATTTTCACTTATGAGCTCCTATAAAGGTTGAGGGTTCAGAACTAGTTCGTCAGCAGGCGGTGGTAGATTATTTTCGGGTGATGGTGGGTTCATTTGTGGTGGCTATGGATTATTTTGGGTTCATTATTTGGAGGGGGGGTTTCATGGTTAGCTTGAATCCATGCCTAGTTATAATAAAAATAAATTTTCAATTATAATTTGTTATATTTAAAACAAATTTTTTCATTAAAAACATAAAAACACAACAAAATATCAAAATTTATACATACCTTGATGATTTTTGCTTGAAATTGGCAAGAAGATGATCATATACCCAATCTCAAATTGCATACACAACACAAACCAACCATTTTTACAATGTAAAATGATAAACGCTGGCCACCGATTTTATTTTTTTACTAGCAAATATCAGGTATCCGATATTAAATTGGGTATCGATATTAAATTGGGTATTCGATATTAAATTAGGTATTTGATATTAAATCAAGTATCTGATTTTTTAACGGATACTCAATTAGGCTTGTGCATCATAACTATCTTTGGCCATGTGTTTTGACACCCAGGCCTACTAAAAAGTCAACACACTTTTTTGTGCATTTTTGGATGAGTGAAAAGGATATTTTTTTCACGTCGCCACTTTTTGGCATACCATGATCCTGCACATACCCAAATGTGATGATTAAAACTTTCAATAGTTTAACTTGTCCCACCCTCATAGAAGTTGGTAAGAAATATTTAGATGCCATCTTTCTTGTCATCCCAACTTTCTATTAGTTTCAAGTTAGACTTCAGCTTCCTTGACTCACTTGGACATGAAAGCTATAGTCTCTCCTATCCATAACTATTTGAAATTTCCTCATGATGGAGAAACCACCATGACTAAGCATTGTCTTTATCAACCTTTATCTATTCATGGAAACTTTGACCTTAACTTATTTTGTCCTAGAAAGTCATCTAGTTTACCCTCACAAAGATAGTGTATTGTTGTCATCTTAAAAATTCAAAGTTAAAATGATTGGCGAACTTAGAAATTTTATAGTTCAATATCCTTGCCTTGGACCTAGAATCCTTCCTACACCTTCTCCTATTCATTATTTATTTCCACCTCCTATTCTTACAATGTCCTCCAACTACTAGATCTCTCATCATAGTTGTAGTTCTTTCTATTCTTCATCCTAGAGAAGAAAAGGGATCAATCTTGATTGATCCTAAATGAATTCAATGTCCAAATAAAACCAAATGTAACTATTGTGCCTATCAATACTAGTGTACTCACTATTCTAGGGCCTGTGAGCTTTATTTCTAAACCCTTCCTCCCTTAAGACACCATTTTATGCTTTGATCACTTTGACCAACCTATGCATAGACCAAGGGAGGAAGTTAATATAAAGAAGATGAAATTGAATAATTATGATGATTCTCTTTGTATTATAGATCCTATTATGATTAATTTGGATAAATAAGGTTCACTTGATAATAATGATTACAATATTTCTAATGAAAATGAATATGTACATGAGATTATTGATGTTAATAATGATTTACTTACTAGATTTACAAAAGAAAAATCTCTTACTCCTAGTGGAAAACAAAGTGACTCATAATAAGAGAATGTTCCTTGTTTGGAACTTGTGATAAGTCCATCTACTATGCTCAATATTGTACCTCTTGTGTGTTTTTGACCTTCCCTAAAAAATAATGAATGATATGGGGGAGGGGGCATGCGATATGATTGATTATCTCCTCTTGTGTGGTGGGTTTTTTTGTGTGTTTTCATCTCATGTTGTACTTCACCCATGATGTTCTACTTGTTATATGTTTCATTTAGATTTATTTAAATGAAACTTCTTGATCTGTTTTAGTGAAATGTGATAAAGGAATCAACATGTTGTGACATTCCTCTATTTGTATCTCATTTCTTCTATATCTTGTATACATGTTTTTTTTGTACATGTTCCACTATTTTAAATGTTACTTTATTTTTTATAATTAGGGCTGATGCAAAGTGGTAATTAGCATTAGTTTTGGTCTCTACAATTCCATCCCAAAAAGACTCTTCTTTATATCTCTTATATGTTCTTCCATTTTTATTGGAGTTCTGCTACATTTGGGCGATGACACCAATTTATTTTGATATACATGAGTTATCAAATGATCACACTAAACCCAAAGTTAGTATATCCCTTTTGGGCTCTCTTTTTCATGTCTTTCTTTTTCGTTGGTTTTTCCTTGCTTGGGGGCATCTCATAGTGGAAATATCTCTTATGGGTTCATGTATTCTTTGTTAAAGCCATCATTTCCATTTAGGCATTTGCAATCACTTTAATGTGGTGGAATACACACATACAAGCACAATAATTTAATTGGATCTCTTATGTAGATGGCCAAGGAGAAAGTGTTTTCTTTAGGATTATCCTCTTATGTCATTATCATGCCCTCTGCATTATTCAATGGATCCTTACAATAATCCTCCTTCATTTTCAAATCTCTTTGGAGACTAAGGTTTTGTTAGGACCGATCTCTTTTTTTTGATGCTTTAATGGAGACCATTCTTTCCATAAGAAATGATCCTCTATTGGAAGATTTCTTAGTGGAATATGCTTCACTTGGTTATCATTTTTTGATGTGTTTATTATAACCTCATAGTTTTCTATACTACAAATTCCATATTTTATAGTTGTGCCTTCTATTCACATGACCCATTGTAAAGAAAAACCTCTCTCTCTCTCTCTCTCTCTCTAAAGCGTTGGCTCTTTTATCTTTTTTTTCAATTTGATGAAGACCTAAGTCACTTGAGGACTTTATGTCTCCTTTTCCCCTTGAACTTGATAATATTTTTCCAATGTTTTGGTTTACTTTACTATGAGCATGAGGTTGTCTCATACTTCCAGTAAAGTGGGGGCTAAATGAACCATCCTAAAAATTAAAAACCTATAATTAGATGCTCTATTAGGCCTGATTTTGGCATTCTCAATATTTCATGTCTATTATGCCTAATTTAGTACAACCCATCTCCTTGATTTCTAACATCTTTTCCTCCCAAATTATCCATTTGAATTTTGTCCAATTTCCTAATGTATAGAATGCCATGGGTGATCTGTTCCCTAAGATTTAGGTCCAAATTCAAATGGTGGCCTTTTATAGTCTGTTAGTAGGATATTAGATCCTACGTTGATCTCCACATATTTTTGAGTCTAGAAATGTTGTAAGAGGTAAATATGTAGAATATCTCTCTTCATTTTGTAAATCCACAATCTACAAGCAAGAATCAAAATACACAAGAAAGAATTGAAGACCAAGATCTAGATTTCATTTATGCTCTCAATATTGGCAAGAGAATATAAGGTCTACCATTGTATCATCTTAAAATGGATGCACTTCCATGATAAGAGCATTTAGGCCTCTGAGTAAGTGGTCTGGGGTCATGTTAAGCACCTTGATTGGGTCTTTTCATGTATTTATCTTTCTCCCCACTTTCCACTTCTTATCTTCTTCATTCTAGGTGAAATTAGGGTTAGGATCTCAAAGATTCTCCTTAATTTCCCTCTTCCATGGATCTATTTTCTAGGTAGGACCTAGAAATAGGTCCTCTTAGCCTTAATCACAATCATCAAAGGATTTTGTGCCTATGCTTGGCATTTTGTCTTGTTCTGATATCATTTCTAGGTCTCTGGGCATCCCTAGGACCTCCTGACTAATTTTGGCTGGATCTGAGCCCACAGGGTCAGAATCGAGGTTGATCCTGACTAGGTCAGATTCGACCTCTATCCTAAGTAGGTCAAGATTGAACTTGATCCTGACTAGGTCAGTCCCAACCTCAATTTTTCCCCCCTCTTTCAAATCTCTAAATTCCTTGATTTTCGGGTATCGGGTTTTGGGGATATTTATTTTCCCGCCTCCGGGTTAGCTATTTTGGGTTTCAAAATGGTAAATCCTCTAATTGCATTTAATCTAGGTATATTTTCTAAAGGTTAGGACCTAATTTGGATTTAATTCTCTAGGTGGCCCCTCTAGTGGATTGTGCCCTAGTTCACTATAAACGGAGGCCTTCCTCTCTCATTTTCTCCATCAAGTTTCGCAATCACATCTCATCTTCAAACAATTTAATGAGTGAGCTCTCAAGTGCAAGAAAGTGAATTCAAGAAAGTCTTCAAGCATTCAAGTGTTCAAGCATCCATCCATCAAGGAGATCCATTATTAGCTATTGAAGGATTCAATCTCTTTGGAGCCCCCTTGAAGATCCATCCTTCTACATTCATCCAAGCCTTATCATATGCAAAGATCCAGTCAAGATTGGTGTTGAAGATCAATTTCCATTGATTAGAGACATCTTACATCCATTGAAGCATTCCTACTTATGGATTTGAGGATTCGAATCCTCTACAAGGACTTCAACATAAGCAAGGTGATTTGTTCCAATTACTTTGTTTATGCACACTACATTTCAATTCAATTTAAAGGTTAATTCCTAAATTGGGGTTACCCCCCATACAAATTAAAACCCCCATTTTCTTGTAGGTACAGGTGTAGGATTTCAGATCTGAGAGCGAATTTGGATACCCTTTTTGGCAAACTTCTGAGATCTATGAACAAAGTTAGAATTGAACTTCAAACAAAGAATCTAGCCTTTAACCTTTTATGAGGGTCAAAGTCAACCCGATCTCATCTTGGAAAAAGATTTATGGATTTTCTCTGTCTCGGCATTTCCAGTCTGAAACAGGTTGCAAATTTTCTTGAAAGTACACACAGACATCAGAAGTTGGCATTTTCTAGATTTTCCTTAATTTGAGGTTAGTACTTGCATTTCAATTATTTCAAATTCTAAACACTTCAATTCTACCATAAGGAAATATAGGGTTTTTCTCTCTCTTTCATATTCTCCATAGATTGATTTAATTGTGCATTAACCTTTTGGTTGATCAAATTGGATCTCTCCTTTGGGAATTTGGATTTAGGAGTGGATCTCATATTTCCCCCATACATTTCACATATACATACACATCCCAATAGTGGTGATTCAATTTTACCACTATTCATTTTGGTGAACCTGACATACTTACTCTCTTTTCTTTTGCGGAATTGGATGCCTTATTGTGCTTTCTTTTTGTCTTGTTAGTATTAGATTTTTCCTTTGTGTTAAATCTTGCATGCTAATTAGATTTCAAAAATACAAAATTATTAATGCTCTATGTGTTCTTAGTGTAGTTCATTTGCTTTACATTGGTTTATGAGATTTACTACCACTAGTCCTACTTATAACATTCCGGTTAGAAGAAGTCGTAGACTCATTGGTGCCTTTGATCCTGAATCTTCCTCTCCTTTCCTTAGGATCACAGATGATAACTTGATTCTTGATGATTCCAATCCTACTATGGAGAAAAACTCTTCTCACTCATACTATGATGAGGATGATGCTTTAAGAGTTCCTCCTGAACAAGTTCAAAAAATTTGAACTGAATTTGATAAAATGGGTAATTGGCTTATTCAAGAGAACCATAATCAAGATTCCATTCAAGCTATAGAGGCTCTTAAGAAATTTCTCTGTGATAGTGATCAAGGTGTTAACCTCTTGCGTGGTATCACTCACCTTGTGCATTCAAATGTTAAACCTTTAGCTCAAGAAGCTCAAGATTTAGGGTTGATTCCTCCTATCACTAGTGTTGAACCTCCTTCTAATCCTTTACCTAGTGTTCCTACCTATACTCCTTCTTTGGTGATTGTGACAGTTCCCTCTGCTCCTATGAGTGCTCCTCCTGTGTCCCTTCCTACATCACAACCTTCATATCATAATGTTCCTTTTACTTATTCCAATCCATTTCCAACTGTAGTTCCTAGTGTTCCTCCAGTTGTGTCTTCTATTCTTGCAGCTTCTTACACTTTACCTAGTGTGTCTAATGTTTCTACGCCTCCTATTTCTTCTAATGATTCAACAATCATTAGTTTGGCTCAAACCGTGTCATCCTTACAACAACAACTTGCTTCCTTAACTCAAAAAAAATTTAGTATTCCTACATGTGACATGGGAAGTCCCTTGTCCCAAGACATTAGTTGTACTCTTGTTCCTCAGCAAGGTGAGATGCCTCATCTTGATAATTATAATGGAAAAGGAGATCCTGTTCATCATGTTAAAACATTCCAGATCCTTTGTAGTGATTATGCTCATGACCATAGGATTTTAGCCAAAATGTTTGCTAGAACCTTCCGTGACAAGGCCTTACAATGGTATTATTCCTTGCCTCCTTATTCCATTGATTCCTTTCCACAAATTGCTAATGCCTTTATTCAACAATTTCAAAACAACATTGGCCCACAAGTGTCTTTGACTGACTTGATGCATTGTAAACAAAGTGCTAAAGAAAAATTAACTGAATTTATTTGTAGATTTAAGCATTTGCATGCTTAGATTTCCTATCCTATTCCTGATATTGATATTCAACATATGTTTATTTCAAATTTGCAAAAGGATATTAGAGATAAGATTCTGCTTATTGAATTTACATCTTTTCAAAAACTTTGTGTAGCGCTTCATCATTATCAATTACAAGTGAGTCAATTTGAGAGCAACACTGCAATGGCTCATGTTCTAGTTGATAAGACTGATGCTGCTCCTAATCCAAAAAAATTTCAAAATTTCAACAACTATGTCAAGATAAACAAACAAACGCATGCAGTAGTTGATCAAGTCATTGTTGCATCTCAGAATGCCACTTCTTCATCCATTGCTATTCGATTAAATCATATGTTTACTCCTCTCTCTGAATCTTTACATGCTATTATGAATAGGTTGTTAACTACTAATATGATTACTTTACCTCCTATTTGTCCTCTTTTACCTATTACGATTGCCTCTAAATCTTTTGATTAGAATGCTTTTTGTCAATATTATCGTTATAATGGTCATGATATTGAGAAGTTTTATTCTTTAAGACATAAGATTCAAGACTTAATTGGTTCTAAGGCTTTATCTATTGATAATCTTGATGGTAGTTGGAACAAATATGTCTCTCCTTCTAATCAAAACCTTCAAATCTATACAAACCCTTTACCTACACATGATACTAATACAATTGTTCAGCCATTTGCTATGGAAATTATGTATGATTCAAAGATGGATGATCACAATCATGTTGTTAATCAAGTGGATCATGTTGGTCAGTCTGTATCTCCACCTCCACCTCAACCTCAACCTCAACCTCAACCTTAGATTCAATATCAAGTTCAATCTCAACCTCTACCAGAACCTAAAACTCAACCTAAACCTAAACTAAAAACTCAACCTAAACCTCAACAACAACCTAAGAATAAATGACCTTGGTAACTTTTGATTACCTTTGATGACTCTGAGACTATTAAGGCTCCTGATGGTCCCCTTTACATTTCTTCTAAGATTTCTCAGATACCTACTCGTGGTTGTCTTGTTGATCCTACATCCTTAGTCAATGTTATTATTGAAGAAAATATTTTTATGGAAATCTTACAACATGATTCTTATGATACATCGAATGTGTGGATTAAAACTTGTAATGGTTTTCTTTATCCATCATTTGGTTCTATTACTTTATCGGTTGAAATTTGTGGAAAAATTGTGAACACTTCCTTTGTTGTTGTTCCTACTTCTGATCAATTTCAAGTTAAGCTAGGTTTGCCTTGGTTGAATGCTATGCATGTTGTTGCTTCACCTATCCATAAGTTTCTTAAGTTCATTCATGATGAAGAAGTGAAGATGATTAATCATAGTTTATATCAACCTTCTAGGCCTAGAGATTGTGCTGCTCTTGATTTCTTTTGGCCTTCAATACCTAGTTCATGTCCTCCTCGACTTGATAATCTTTTTTGTTCATATCAAGCTTATAAACATCATAAGATTCTTGAATTAAGCATACCTCCTATGGATCTTAATCGTGGTCTTTTACCTACACCTTCTATACCTCCTTAAACTATGACGTCTAGTTCTTTTAATCAAGTTCCTTCTACAAAACCTATCAAAAATCCCATGTTTGTTTCTCCTATTGTTAATAATCCTATTGATCTTCCTAAAGAACCTATGAAGGATCTTGTGATTATTCCTCCTAGTTGTCAACCTATTTCAAATAAATCAAAATGTAATCAATATGCTAATGAGCATCGTAAAAAGTATCGTGCTCATGGTAAAGATCATAATTCTATTCTTCAAAGATCTTCACCTTCCTTAGATAAACCTATGCATGATATGTTAGAAGAGGTTGTTACTAATAATGATGTTCACATGCATGATTATGATGATTCTATTCGTATCTTAGATCCTATTTTGATTAATTTGGATGAAGAAGATACTCTTGATGATATTGATGATGTTAATGATGAATATGAGACTATTGACATTGACATTGATTTACCTAATATGCTTTCATCACAATTAACTCTTACACCTAGTGTCAAATATTGTGATTCTCAAGAGGATCCTTGTTTGGAACTGGCTATCATTCCTACTATGTTGGATATAGTCCCTCTTGTGAGTTACCCACCTTCCCTAAATTATATATAATGAGATGGGGAGAGTAGGTGGCATGCTTGATCGGCTTGTCCTTCATGGTAGCTTTGTTGTGTGTTTTCCTACTATACTATGCTTCTCCTGTAATGTGTTTGCTAAATGTTGTTAGATTCTTTTACACTATCCTTGTTACTTAATTGGTACAAGGTGATGAAGGAATCAAAACTGTTGTTCAAATTCCTCTATACATATCTCTATTTTTCTATGTGTTGTTCCATGTTATGTTGTAATTGTGTTATTGTTTGTAAATGTTTCCTTGTGTAAGCTACTTGGATGCGAGATATGGTAGCACTAATTCTTTTTGGTCTCTATGTCATGGTCCGAAAAGATTCTCCTTCATATATCTTATGTGATCTTTCCTCCTTTGTGATCATAGTTCTACTTTCCTTGGGGAATGATGTCAATTCATTTGCAATAATATCATATATTATCTTATGATCATATTGACCCCACGGTAGGTAGATCCCTTCTGTGTTCTCTCTATGTTTCTATGATATTTCCCTTCATTTGTCTTCATCTGGGGGCATCTCGACGTGGAAACATAATTAGTGGAGTTATTTATGTTTCTGTTAAAGCCATTGCTCCTATTAAAGTGTCAGTGATGACTTTAACATGGAGGCATACACTCTGCTCACCTATTGCACACACGCACTTTTCGATACACATATTTTTCAAGATACTTTTCTCCCTTTTTGGATTAGTAACTAATCCTCAAAGAATGAATTTATATTTTAGGATCTCTTGATCCCTCCAGTTTCAAATATACATATATTTTGATTTTATTCTTATGGAATAGAATATTCCTAAGGGTGAATCCTTGATAGGTTGACTAGTGAGTAGCCACATTTACTAGGCATTCAATTCCATCTTTCTAGTTACATTGTTTCCTTGTGTGGTTCACAATGGGATATAAGTTCTCATTGGGTGAGGTAATCACACCCTTTCTTTCTCTCTCTAGAGATGTCTCTCTTATTATGATCTAGGAGTTGATGAAGACTTGTGTCCCTAGGGGCTTAAGGTTTCCCTTTGTTCCTTGCATTATGATATGATTATCTTTTCATTTTGATCTCCTTTACCAAGAGTTTGCATCCATACTCTTGCTAAAGTATGGGCTTGATGTATCGTCTTAAAATGGAAGAACTTCCATGATAAGAGAATTTAGCCCTCTGAGTAAGTGGTCTGGGGTCATGTTAAGAGCCTTGATCAGGTCTTTGCATGTATTTGGCTTTCTCCCCGCTTTCCACTTCTTATCTTCTTCATTCTAGGTGAAATTAGGGCTAGGATCTCGAAGATTCTCCTTAATTTCCCTCTTCCATAGCTCTATTTTTTAGGTAGGACTTAGAAATAGATCCTCCTAGCCTTCATCATATTCATAATAGGATTTTGTCCCTATCCTTGGCATTCTATCCTATTTTGATATCATTTCTAGGTCTCTGGGCATCCTCGGGACCTCCTGACTAATTTTGGCTGGATCTGGGCCCACATGGTCAAAATTGAGGTTGATCTTGACTAGGTCAAATTCAACCTCAATCCTAACTAGGTTAGGATCAAACTCAATCCTGACTAGGTTAGTCCCAACCTTGATTTTGCCCCTCTCTTTCAAATCTCTAAATTCCTTGATTTTCAGGTATCGGGTTTCGGGGATATTTATTTTCCCGCCTCCAGGTTGGCTATTTCGGGTTTTGAAATGGTAAATCCTCTAATCTCATTTAATCTAGGTATATTTTCTAAAGGTTTGGACCTAATTGGGATTTAATTCTCCAAGGTGGTCCCTCTAGAGGATTGTGCCCTAGTTCACTATAAAAGGAGGCCTTCCTCTCTCATTTTGTCCATCAAGTTTTTCAATCACATCTCATCTTCAAGAAATTTCATGAGAGAGCTCTCAAGTACAATCAAGTGAATTCAAGCAAGTATTCAAGCATGCAAGTGTTCAAGCATCCACCCATCAAGGAGATCCATTGTTAGCCATTGAAGGATTCAATCTCTTTGGAGCCCCATTGAAGATCCATCCTTCTACATTCATCCAAGCCTTCTCATATGCAAAGATCAAGTCAAGATTGGTTTTGAAGATCAATTTCCATTGATTAGAAACATCCTACATCTATTAAAGCATTCCTACTTGTGGATTTGAGGATTCGAATCCTCTACAAGGACTTCAACATAAGCGAGGTGATTTGTTCCAATTACTTTGTTTAGGCACACTACATTTCAATTCAATTTCAAGGTTAATTCCTAAATTGGAGTTTGACCAAGGAAAACCCCCATTTTCTTACAGGTATAGGTGCGGGATTTAAGATCTAAGAGCGGATTTGGAATTCCCTTTTCTGCAAACTTTCAAGATCTGTGAACAAAGTCAAAATTGACCTTCAAACAAAGAATCTAGCCTTTAACCTTTTATGAGGGTCAAAGTTGACCTGATCTCATCTTGGAAAAAGATTTCAAGGTTTTCTCTGTCTCGACATTTCCAATCCAAAATAGGTTGCAGATTTTTTTGAAAGTACACATAGACATTAGAATTTGGCATTTTCTAGATTTGCCCTAATTTGAGGTTAGTACTTGCATTTCAATTATTTCAAATTCTAAAAACTTCAATTCAATGATAAGGAAATATAGTGTTTTTCTCTCTCTTTCATATTCTCCATAGATTGATTTAACTGTGCATTAACCTTTTGGTTGATCAAATTGGATCTCTCCTTTGGGAATTTGGATTTAGGAATGGATCTCATATTTCCCCCATACATTTCACACAAACATACACATCCCAATAGTGGTGATTCAATTTTACCACTATTCAACCATTATCTAAGCATATGAGGTATATTTGAAGGTAATATTATATATTGTAGAAAGATTCTCTCCTATGATGGCCAACTTGAGGAGTTATCAACCAAGAAATAATATATTTTGACTATCCATATGCATTGTTCCTTTCTTCCTTCAAAGCAAGTATCTATCAAGCATAAAAATATTGAATATCAATGATGAGTATTTACAGGTCTATGCATTTGTGAAAGTATCCTTGATTCATTTCTACATTCTAAGTATTATAGTTCAAGAAATATATAATCATCTTCATAAATATGCGCGATCTCAATATCCATTTATGAAGGTATATACGTTTATAGGGTAGATCTAACATCTACCTTTATATTTACATATTTTCTAATCATGAAATTTCATTTCAATTTGAGGGTTGATTCCTCAACTAGGGTTTAACCAAGGGAAACCTATTTTCACATCTTTTCCCCCATATTTATAAATGTGCCTGCATATGTGGTCATACTACTATTGCAAATATAGAAAGTATAGGATTTGATAGACTATATATGAATGTCTGAAACTAGTATAACAAGGGTGACAATGGAATCTATCCAATTAGTATAAATCCATTAAGGAGAGATTAAAATAAAAATAATGGTTAGTAAAAAAGTGAATAATAAAATAATATATATCCAAAAAATTACCAATATAAATTAATCCATAATAAATACATCATTAAATATAATAAATCCAATCATACCAGCACCATCAATCTATATCAAAGTACAAGAAAGGGAGGTGAATCAATATTTTTCAACGAGACAATCTAATAGGGTATATCAATGCCAAGATTGTTCCTTAATTAGAATGATGTGAAGACTAGGTTTAATTGGGTGTTTATGATATCTCCCTGCTGATCATCATTTAGGATTATTAAGGCATGCTTAGATCTATGAAGCCAAGTGGAGTTGGTGGTTGGAACCTACACAAATATTCTATACAAGCCAACACCATATATACATATGCATATATAATATGTCAAATAATATAATCAATGAAAGGGAATTGTAACATTGTTTGGATCTTGTGAATGAGTAATACAACATCATCTTGACAAAATCACATCATAGAAATGATCAACTCAAATCAATTTAACATAGAGTATATCATATCCTAAGACATCCTCAATACCATCACCTCACTCATAGGTTAGTCTATAAAAAAATATCACTCTATTATAAACCATAATCATTATAGATCATAATCATAAAGAAACCATAAGAAATGATAGGATATCAAATTAATGGAATCAAACAACATTAGTACGCTTAATCCATCCTCAATGATATGACCTAAAAAATAAGTTAGAACATCATAATCCACTGTTGGAACATATCATAATTAACATGATAGTAATAGTAATGTGCCATCATCATATAAAAAAGAACTAAGAGAACCATAGGCAATAGACCTACAAATATCTATAATTTCTTCACTAAATATAAATCATTAATAGCATTATCATGTTATGAAATGTAAAGTTATCATAAATTCCCCACTAGAATATATCAGCTAGGAAATTCCACATACATACACCTATTAAAGTATTACATGTACATAACATGAAAGAGGATTAAAGAAACAAACAAACTTACACCAATGGTATCTAATTGTTAGTTCAGTACCATAATACATACTTTTTTAGGGTTATAGAGGTATTACATCCTCCCACATGTAAGAATTGACTTACTCTTGGAAGTCAAAAAATATAAGATGGAAACACATCACATATTATTCCTAAAACATATTTTAATAAACTTGATAGACGTATCCATCCTTGAGTTCATACAATGATGTAAAAATAATCCTCATAAAAATTATTAGCCTCAAAAAAAACATATATCCACATCAACGCATGTATTTCTACCCACTAGTATAAATTTAAAGTATGATCCAACAAGAACACATGAAACTTCCCTTTCTAAGTAATAAAAAAATATACATTGCAATATTAAAAAACCATAAAAAAGGTTAGCCAATAATTAACTAAGATCTAATTCACTTTCAAATAGTCACAATTATATTACTTTTTCCACTAATTCATAAATATAAAGTACACCAATTCTATCAATTTTTCTCAAATAGGCCATAATTTTATTCATTTGTAATAAAGGTAAGAAGCTTGAATCACTTGATTTTGAAATATCTCAAAAGTTATAATTATTTCTTCATCTATAAGAGAATCCATTATACAATTTTAAGTTCTCTTAATTTCTACAAATAGATACCAAAATCTCATGAAATATTATAATATTTTCATTATAAAATCATGATAAGTTATTCCATCTCTAATATGAAACAATGGACATAAACCAATATGGATTTCACACAAACATGCTAGTATACTTCACTAGGATTGGAAGTAGATGTACGTCTCTTTGGACAAGCTCACACATTATAGCCCCAGGGTACAATATACTAATTTGTACTGAAACCAAGGTCCATAATTTGTACCTCACTCAGTTTCTTGATGGTTTTGGGTCTGACTCACACAGAGTTATCCTCCATACAAGACCACGTTCTTTGTCCCTTATTTATGTAAGGTGTTTAGCATCCAAGGAATATATACCACACATAGGTGGGTAGTGGTTTCTAGTTGCATAAAAACTCACATAACCCCATCCTCAAGAGTTTCCTATATCTTCTTCCATAAATATACTCACAAAGTCTACCTCATACATTCATGGTGATGAATTACATCACAACACAAGACTGGCATTTGAAAAACACCAAGAGAAAATTAGTTTCATCACCAAAGTTCATAAATAAGAGGAAATAATTTATTGAGTTCAATAATAAAAAAAGATGATCTAAGAAATTATACCAATGAATTAAAAGAAAAATAAATCTCAAAATTTGTGGCTAAACCTTCACAAATAAGGATAAGAATTTTTTTGGGTCTGTTAGTGATTTTTCTTGCTGAATCCTAACATAAGCCCTGAGTTCTTAAATGGAACTCTATGATTCCTAAACTCCCAATTCAAACAAGAAAAGACTAATTAACAGGGACCAAGTCCTTCTTCACTTTGAGCTCTTGGCTACAGGTGGGTGTACCTATCAGATATAATTCTTCAAAGCATTAAAATATTAGTTTATATCCTTGATACAAACCTAACCTTCTCAGCTCTACAACATACATGAAAGTAAATAGTCATTGATTTTGATTTGATGATGAAAGATTGCAAAGACAAGCAATGACCAGTGCCTTATTAATTGGGCAACATGGTCAAATTAAAGTAAATCCCCTAAAATCCTCTGATTCCAAACAAATAAAACCCAAATGAAATGCCTTACAACCCAGACATCATATTAATATACATTGTTAAATTATCAGAATTGTGCCAAAGATTTAATCACTCCTTGAGAGAAACTAAGAACACAGATTCACAGTTACCTTATAACCAGCATATCAGAGTGCCTAATAAACTAATACAGAAGAATTTAAAGAAATACACATGAAGACATCACAAATACATGATTGGGATTCCACTATTTTTCATTCAAAAATCTCTCATTCAATACAATCAATAAACTATGAAAACCTTAAAAAATAAGGGCTCAAAAGCCAGAATACTGCCTTTATAGTGTGTATCCCATCCTCCTTTCTAAAATTCATAGAACTTGCTATATATAGACAAAAAATCCTAGAATCCTCGAGAAAAGGATGCAACAAGCTTCAAATGGCTTTAGGAACAAACCCTAATGCGAGAGATAGGACAAAGGACATAAAATGCACCAAAATTGCAATTAGTTGCAGGCATCAAATTTGTAGGTTATTTTGAGCACCAAGTCTCCTGTAACAGTCTCCAAAAATAGCTTTAATTCTACCAGGTGTTATCAAAATTCCTTAATCAACCTCTTCCTGTTTGAACAAACAAGAATCTGAACCACCTTTCTCGAAGTAAAAATCCTCTCTTTTTAACTGGTATGGCATTTTGGCAAATAGTTCTGATCCAGGTAGCTACGTGATATTTTTTTTTTCACTTTATTACCTGCAACTATTCTTAGAAAATCAAACTGATTCATTCTTGTCACCTCTGGTTCACCGACTCAAAAAATCCTAGCAAAAACCCTGGCAAAATCCTTTAAACAATTCAAATCCCGATTGCAATGGTTATTCAATCCAAGTTAAAAACATGACCGTCGATCTCATCTTTTCTTGACACATCGAGCGACTCTCATTAATTTGTAATAGTCGACCAAACCTTCAATTGATCTTTAAAATAGGACCGTCGATCTTCACTAAAGAAAAATCTAAAGGTCATCGCAACATCACGATAAATAAAACCTCGTGCATCTTTCCTTCATGGAAATGTGATAAGTGTTAGATCAAGGAAGGTCGATGGTGACTTAAAATCTATAGCATCCTGACACCACTGACAACATTCACATCACCAGCCCTGGTGATGAATGAAAATTAGACCTATTAGCAATACCTGGCATGTAGACCCACTATTTTACTCACCTTTTATTAGACAATTGTTGCAAGATTTCAAAGAAACAAACCTTGATCACTTTACCATTGTGAAGATATGATAGTTGTAGGTTCTTCTGCAAGCTATCAGATCTTTATACACACTGAAAATCTTGGCCACATTGAAAACCGCCAAGTCATTATTATTGCAACCAATTAGCAGAAAACACCTTGGATCTATCTGGTAGAGGACCCACATTTTATGTTACCATCACATCAGATGGATGTCGCAAGATAGTGATGGATAAATCTTCTTACTATGGACATACGAGAGCCATCGATCTTTAGCTTTCTTTATAGGTTGAAAATCTTGTCCCCACTAACAACTTCCACATCACTATCGCTTGCGGCCAATAAGAAACACACACCTATGCATACTTGGTAGTTGACCCACTTGATAAAAGTGCTGAGGATTCATTAAGATCAATGGCTACCGCACGATCGCAAAGGATGAAGAGATTCTTTGTGGTCATACGATAACCGTTAGATCAAAAGGAGACTTAAAAGCCTTAATCAAACGCCATAACTTTAGGGAAATAAAGCACTTATGACTTAGGGAATTATTAAAGCCATCAAGACTTAGGAAAAATTAAAATGGGTGCCGATCTAGACTTAGCAAAAATTGCATCAGCCTAGGTAATAAAGAAATGAAGGAAAATGGCCCCGCCCGATGAGTTTAATAAAGAACATGCTTTATTTGGATATTGAGTGATCAGCAAAAGTAACTTCAAAATAGAAAGAGGGTAGGGTTTTTTTTAGACTTAGTCATTTTTTGAAACCCTTTGTAAATGGATAAACCCTAGTTCTTCACCTTAAAATAGCAATATCTCACTAGTTTTTTCAATTAAGCACATGCGCTTTTGACTAAAAGTTGATGTCACCATAAACTACCCCTATTTAAGGGTGCAATCCATGAAACCTTATAAATATTCTTGGCTGATCAAAACAAAATTGAGTAGTAGGACATGCCAACTGGCTTAAGGTTTTGCAGGAATAGACCATTCTTATTGGATTTTGGCTATGACAAGAAAATGGTCCAACAAGGTCTATAGAAATAAAGAGAAAAATAATTATAAATTGCACATTTCATTAGTATGTGACTAGAAGTCATCATCCAATGAGGAAGGAGGGAAAAACCATCCAACTATTATAATATTCATGTGGTGCATGAAAGGAACACTACCCACATAACATGGAGTGCACACCTTGATAATACCCTAAATTATGTCATCATGTGGTCACGATCTTACACCACATAGAAGTTCATATATATATATATATATATATATATATATATATGTATATATATATATATATATATGTATATATATATATATATATATGTATATATATATATATATATATGTATATATATATATATATATATATATATATATATATATATATATATATATATATATATATATATATATATATATATATATATATATATATATATATATATATATATATATATATATCCATGAAACTTCAATAATAGTAAATCAACTAATACTATACTCAAGTACTATGGGGATATGGCTAAGAACATATGAATGACATAAATTAATTAATCAACTAGTAGAATCTAAGGTGACTTTATGCCATTATTATGAATATGCTTATACATTCTACCCAAGGAATTTGGTAATACCACTATCCCTTCACATACTAACTTACCAAGAACCCATAAGTTGGCATTCAGTAGGGTGGAAAACAATCAAACATACCTATAAGAGATACAGTTCTTTCATACCAATATACAAATGTGCAACTTCCATGGATGGTTTCTCAATTAAACCACACCATGGGCACAAAATGCAACTACTAGTTCTACACAACAAAACATACACAATATTATTGGGTTTCTCATGTTAATGAGGGAGGGTACATTTCCATTAGAACAACATAACTATGAAATAAATTTCATTACTCCCAACAATTAAGCAAGATAATCATTTTTAACAATTGTAATACTACACTTTCAAAAATATCATTTTATGTCATTCATGATTTCTTAATCTATCCTAAAATAATAAAGATGAATGCTAATCTCTTTTCAAATTATAAAGAAATGGTACTAATCAACTAGGTGATTTCAATAAAATATAAGAATTATCTTCATATATTAGGTAAGTGCACCAATATGGTGTGTGAAAATGTGGCCACCTCATAAAAAAAACCAAAACTTTTCATAACCCGCTCGGTTTATTCGAACTTTGAAAATCTAGGCTTGGAAAACCCGATCCTTTACCAAGCCAAAAAAAAAAACTTAAGTTCTTAAAAATGCGTATGCATTTTGTAATGCAATAAATGCTTTACAAAATCCATATGCATTTTGTAATACAAAAAATGCTTTACAAAATCCGTACACATTTTGTAAAGCAACAAATGCTTTACAAAACCTGTACACATTTTGTAAAGAAAAAAATGCTTTACAAAACCTGTACGCATTTTCTAAAGCAAAAAATGATTTACAAAACCCATACGCATTTCTAAAGAAAAAAATGCTATACAAAACTTGTACGCATTTTCTAAAGCAAAAAATGCTGTACAAAACCCGTACACATTTTCTAAAGCAAAAAAAGCTTTACAAAAGCCGTACGCATTTTTTAAAGCAAAAAATGCTTTACGAAACCCATATGCATTTTGTTGCTTTACAAAACCCGTACGTGTTTTGACTGTCATAAATTATTTTTAAAAACCTGTGTATGCATTCTTAATTAATTTTTAAATTTTTAATATTAGAGAGAGAGAGAGAGAGAGAGAGAGAGAGAGAGATTAGGACTCAAGGATTGGGTAAATGATGCAGGAGCATCCTGGGTGTAAGAGCAATCTTGTATCACCCAAAAATATTTCTATTTTTGTATTCAATAAGGGCTATTTTGTGCAGAGCTGCTATTTATGGAAAGTTACTATTTTTGGTAATTTTCGTATGTGCTCAGAATGATTTGATTTCTTTCTTGGAGGTTCATGTTGGTCATATAAGTCTGCCAGTAAAGTTTCATTGCCAGATCAAGTGTATATTGGAAGATATCAAAGATTTTCGGTATTGGCAGCAGGGTACAGAAACTTTGAACTCAGTTTTGAAGGATTTAGAGGGCCCGGATGAGGTCAAAAATTTGGGTGAGGGGCGCTTGCACGGGTCAAGCCTGTAGGGAGCTTCGTGGCGTTTCCAAAATGGGGTTATAATAGCCGATCGGGTCAACTGGTGATGACTTATGGTCTTCGGAAGTTGGGTCACCTGAAATGGCGAAAAACAATTTTCTTCAAAATTTCTGTTCGGGTTTCAAAGGTTATCTTGAGCCGACTATGATGTAATAAAATGTAAAATAAAATAATTCTAAGTTTGGTCGGCCTTATTGGCTAAAATTCTGGAACCTTCCCAGGCGGTGGAAAATTGCCTATATAAGGAAGGCTGTATTATTGTCTTAGGCAGTTCAGAATAGTTCTGGGTAGTAGATCTGGGTATTGATTCGAGGCTTTGTCCTACAGAATATTGTAAGGGAATGCCCATGTGGCTTTGCATGTTGTAATTCTGAAAATTTGTAATTCCACATTTGTGGAGATAATAAGAAGCCAATTTTCTATTCTTGCATATTATTGTTGTTGTTTCTCTATGTCTGTTATGTGTTTGTGGTATTAAGGGGAGCACCCTTCATCAAGCGGTATCAGAGTAGGAGTTCTTGAGTGTGTAAACAGATCGCCGACTGTGAGGTAGTTTGCACCAGGACCGTGGCTAGGGTTTCAGCGCGCATCGCGAAAATGCCTCTACGAAGGGAACGTGGCGGAAGAGCTGGTGTTGTAACACTTGAGGTTAGAGAGCTGCAGAGACAAGTGTGAGCATTACAAGAAGAGATTCGTAGAGGAATGAATCTTAATGTCAGAGACGAAAGCGAAGATGAAGCCGAAGAAGAATATCAAGAAGGAGAAGCTGAAATTGTGAACCAGGAGGAAGAAAGACTTTTTCAGGTGATTTCTAAGATTGGGAAAAGACCTAAGATTGAGGTTCCTACATTTTCTGGAAATCTTAACCCAGAGGAATTGATCGACTGGATCAACGAATGTGAGGAATATTTTGAGTATGAAGATGTTGAGGATCCTGATAGGGTCAAATTTGCGAAGGCCAAACTGAAAGGTCATGCAAAAATCTGGTGGCAAGAAATTCAATTGGAGCAAAATAGAAGAGGGAAAGATAAAATCACAAGATGGGATCGGATGGTGGATAAATTGAAGTGACAGTTCATTCCTGTTGATTATGAGCTTGATCTACTAAAGAAAATGCAAAGTTTGAAGCAAGCAGGAAGATCTGTTCAGGAGTATACAGAGGAGTTCTATCGACTCCTCATCAGAACAGGCCATGCAGAAGCTGATAAGGAGAAAGTTGCCCGATACCTTAATGGGTTAAGGCCAAGCATTCAAGAGGAGTTGAATCTGGTTCAAATGAGCAGTATTGAGGAGGCATACCAATTTGCCCTAAAAGTAGAGGAAAAGCTGAACAAGAAGTTTGAGAGCAGACAAACGGAAGAGGTCGTGGTGGACGATCTGGTGGACGGTCATATGGTGGCCAAAATGAAGATTCGAAAAAGAAGGATGAGGCCAGTAGCAGTCAAAATCAGCGAGGAAATAATTCCAATCGCTTCCAGGATCAGAATAATAGAGATCAGAGAGGAAGAGGAAGAGGACAAGGATCTGGAAGAGGTGGCTTCCGTGGAACATGTTTTCACTGTGGAGAAGAAGGTCATAGGGCATTTGAATGTCCTCAGCGCCAAGGCAGAACAGATAGGAGAAATGAAGGCCAGGCTAGAGTTGCACATGTAGATGAAGATGCCAGATCATCAAATTCTGAAGATGCTGAAAGAGGAGAAACGTTGATTAACAGAAGAGTCTTGTTGAGTGGTGAGAATGAACCTGAGCAAAGGAGGAGCCTGTTTCGCACCAGGTGCAAGTGTGAAGGTAAATGTTGTGATGTGATTATTGATAGTGGAAGCACTGACAATTTGGTGTCAGAAGAGATGGTGACAAAGTTGAAGCTCAAGAGACAGAAACACCCACATCCATATCGGATTGCCTGGGTACAGGATGACCACAAGGTCATGGTCAATGAACAATGCCTGGTGAAGTTCAAGATTGGCGGATACCAAGATGAGGTATTGTGTGATATCATATCTATGGATGCATGTCATATGTTGTTGGGTAGACCATGGCAGTTTGACAGATGTGCTGTACATGATGGTCGTGCGAATACCTATTCCCTGACAAAGGATGGAGTGCGGCATAAGCTAAAGCCATTGAAGGAGACCGAAGAAAAGGTATGTGGTAATGCAAGAATAACTTTTGTTGATGGAAGAAATTTCCTAGATGGTATGAGGCATGAGCATGTATGTTTTGCTTTAATTCCAAAAGTTGGTAAAGAGGAAGTAGAAGATGTTCCTGTAGAAGTTGTAGATTTGTTGAATGAGTTTCAGGATATTGTATCCGATAACGTGCCTGATGGATTACCACCAGTCAGAAAGATTAGTCATCAGATGGACTTGATCCCAGGAGCGAGTTTGCCGAATAAGGCAGCACACAGAATGACACCTGCAGAAAGTGAGGAGTTGAACAGACAAGTACATGAACTGTTACAGAAAGGATTGATCCGTGAGAGTCTGAGTCCTTGTGCTGTACCAGCGGTATTAGCACCAAAGAAGAATGGAGAATGGAGGATGTGTACAGATTCCAGAGCAATAAACAAGATCACAATCAAGTATAGGTTTCCATTGCCACGAATGGATGATATTATGGACTGTTTGAGTGGAGCTGTGTATTTCTCAAAGATAGATCTGAAGAGTTGATATCATCAGATTCGGATCAGAGAAGGAGATGAATGGAAGACTGCCTTCAAGACAAAGGAAGGACTATATGAGTGGTTAGTCATGCCTTTTGGGCTAACCAATGCACCGAGCACTTTCATGCGGCTCATGAACGAGGTTCTGAAAGAATTTCTGGGTAAGTTTATCATTGTTTACCTAGATGATATTTTGATCTTTAGTAAGACATTGGATGAGCATATGATGCATATTCGTATGGTATTTGAGAAGTTGAGAGAAGAGAAATTGTTGATTAATTTGAAGAAGTGCAGTTTTGTGAAGAAAGAGTTAGTGTATTTGGGATTTGTAGTTTCAGCAGAAGGTCTAAAAATGGACCCAGAGAAGGTACAGACTATCCTTGAATGGCCTACTCCGAGGAGTGCTACTGAGGTAAGATCTTTTCATGGTCTAGCTAGCTTTTACAGAAAGTTTATCAAAAAATTTAGCAGTATTTGTGGACCCTTGACTGAAACAATGAGAGGGGATAGAAAAGAGTTTAAGTGGACTAATGGGGCAGAAAAGAGTTTTCAATTGTTGAAACAAAAAAGTTACAGAACAACCAGTTTTAGCACTTCCAGATTTTAATAAGGTGTTTCAAGTAGATTGTGATGCTAGTGGTACTGCAATAGGAGCTGTTATGAGCCAAGAAGGTAAACCTGTTGCTTATTTCAGTGAGAAGTTAAATGATGCCAAGAGGAAATATTCTATTTATGATCAAGAATTTTATGCTATAGTTCAGGCATTAAAGAAGTGGAGACATTATCTACTTCCTAAGGAGTTTGTTTTGTATACTGATCATCAAGCTTTGCAATATTTGAATAGTCAAGGAAAATTGAATCAAAGGCATTTGAAATGGGTTGAGTTTTTGCAGAGTTATACATTTGTTTTGAAACACAGGAGTGGAAAGTCTAATAGGGTTGCAGATGCTCTTAGCAGAAGGAAACTATTGCTGACAAAAATGCAGATTGAAGTGGTTGGGTTCAAGGAACTCAAGAATTTGTATCTAGAGGATCCCGATTTTGGTGAAGCTTGGAAAGCTTGTACAGAACCTGTTACTCTAGACAGGACAAAATGGTTGGATTTCATCATCCAGGATGATATGCTATTCAGAGGGAGTCAGTTGTGCATTCCACGAAGTTCTATGAGGGAAAATCTCGTCAAGGAGAAGCATAGTGGAGGATTGGCTGGACATTTTGGTCGTGATAAAACCCTTGCTTTGGTTGGTGAGAATTATTATTGGCCACAATTGCAGCAAGATGTGAAGAAGTTTGTACAGAGTTGTAGAGTGTGTCAGATGGCGAAAGGAGTGAAGCAGAATACAGGGTTGTATCAGCCATTACCTATACCAGAGAAGCCTTGGGAGGATATCAGTATGGACTTTGTTCTCGGTTTACCGAGGACACAGCGGGGACATGATTCAATTTTTGTAGTAGTTGACCGATTTTCAAAGATGACACATTTCATTCCCTGCAAGAAGACTAATGATTCTGTTCATATAGCAGAATTATTTTTCAGAGAAGTAGTGAGACTTCATGGTTTGCCAAAGACCATAGTTTCAGATCGGGACACTAAGTTTGTTGGATATTTCTGGCGTACGTTGTGGAAGAAGTTGAAGACAGATTTGAAGTTCAGTTCATCACATCATCCACAGACTGATGGACAGACAGAGGTGGTGAATAGGAGTTTGGGAAATTTGCTGAGATGTTTGGTTGGAGATAAGCCAACAGGATGGGATTTAATTTTACCATAGGCGGAATTTGCATACAATAATTCTGTCAACAGGAGCACTGGTAAATCACCATTCCAGATTGTATATGGAAGTAGTCCAAGAAATGCATCTGAATTGAGGAAGATAGATAAAGGAGAAATAAGTAGTGCTGAAGCTGAAGATTTTGCAGAACACTTGAAGAACATCCATGAAGAGTTGAGGAAGCATATTACCAAGATGAACGCACAGTATAAGGCTAAGGCAGATGAGAAAAGGAGGTATAAGGAATTTTAGGTTGGTGATGAAGTCATGGTTCATTTGCGGAAGGAGCGGTTTCCAGTTGGTACATATAACAAGCTGAAAATGAAGAAGTTTGGACCATGTAGGATACTGAAGAAACATGATTCAGGAAACTCATATGAGGTAGAATTGCCTACTGAGTTAAATATTTCACCAATTTTTAACATTTCAGATCTGACAGAGTATCATGAAGGAGGTGTTGAAGATGAGATCACAACAACACAGTGGAGTATTCTTGCAACTAGTTCAGACACTAAGGAGATCGAAGATATACTGGACAGTCGTGTTGGTAGAAGAACAAGGAACATGACATATGAAGAATATCTGGTCAAGTGGAAAGGACGACCTATTGAAGATTCATCATGGTTGACAAAGGAGGAGGTTAGCCGTCTTGGTTTTCCTCTGCACACCTGAGTCATGATAGGGTCACTTCTCCAATTACCCCGGGTGTCTGATGCAGGAGCATCCTGGGTGTAAGAGCAATCTTGCATCACCCAAAAATATTTCTATTTTTGTATTCAATAAGGGCTATTTTGTGCAGAGCTGCTATTTATGGAAAGTTACTATTTTTGGTAATTTTCGTATGTGCTCAGAATGATCTGATTTCTTTCTTGGAGGTTCATGTTGGTCATATAAGTCTGCCAGTAAAGTTTCATTGCCAGATCAAGTGTATATTGGAAGATATCGAAGATTTTCGGTATTGGCAGCAGGGTACAGAAACTTTGAACTCAATTTTGAAGGCTTTAGAGGGCCCAGATGAGGTCAAAAATTTGGGTGATGGGTGCTTGCACAGGTCAATCCTGTAGGGCGCTTCGTGGCGTTTCCGAAATGGGGTTATAATAGCCGATCGGGTCAACTGGTGATGACTTATGGTCTTCGGAAGTTGGGTCACCTGAAATGGCGAAAAATAATTTTCTTCAAAATTTCTGTTCGGGTTTCAAAGGTTATCTTGAGCCGACTATGATGTAATAAAATGTAAAATAAAATAATTCTAAGTTTGGTCGACCTTATTGGCTAAAATTCTGGAACCTTCCCAGGCGGTGTGAAAATTGCCTATATAAGGAAGGCTGTATTATTATCTTAGGCAGTTCAAAATAGTTCTGGGTAGTAGATCTGGGTATTGATTCGAGGCTTTGTCCTACAGAATATTGTAAGGGAATGCCCATGTGGCTTTGCATGTTGTAATTCTGAAAATTTGTAATTCCACATTTGTGGAGATAATAAGAAGCCAATTTTCTATTCTTGCATATTATTGTTGTTGTTTCTCTATGTCTGTTATGTGTTTGTGGTATTAAGGGGAGCACCCTTCATCAGTAAATCAGATCCTTTGGAAATAAGGAAAAAAGTGGGAATGAAATTTTGATATAGCATGAGGTAAAAGGGAGTTAAGTAGCAAGGGTTAAAGAAAGATTCATGAAATACAAGAAAATATTTCCAACACAAAGGTAAAAAATGGAAGTGAGATGAAAGAGTAGGGAAATAACCTACATGGTAACAATTTAATTATATTTATAGGGGTTTGTGATAAAAATGAGCTAAGGGTTTATGATAATTTGTAATTTTACTATAGAACTAAAACACTTAAAACAAAAATGGATTAGTTAAAGATTGAATATGTTATCTCTATTGAGCATTAAAGGTTGTCATTAGTATCAAAGGTTATCTACAATATCAGTCGGTTACTTAAATTGAGCTAGTCGGTAACTAAAAGGAAAACAGACCAATCAGTTAAGCATATACACCGAGCATCAGACAGTTTACTGAGCACCAGCAAACACCGACCTGAGTGATAGTAAACACCGAGCACCAATATACACTGAGCAGTTTATACAGTGTTTACCAATGATCATAGGAAACAACATAGTAATCAGGAATGCCACATTCTCTATGCAAATAGTTACACCAGACTAGGAAATGTATCACCAAGATTGAGGAATATCTTTTTGTCAAGATACTCATTAAATGCAATGTATATCTTATGTAATAGTTCGATATAGGTCATTTTTCTACACCGTAGATCTTAGGGTTTTGTCTAAGATTTGTAACCTAATTTTGTTAAAGGAGCATAAAGAAGTATGCGATATAAATGTATGTTTGCATCATTTGTGATGTGAACTAATGTATGAATTAAGGAGCACTTGAGGCACTTGCCTAACTTCAAGTCTATCAGTTGACAGAGCAGATCAGTATTCAAAAGTTTATCGGATTAAGTAGAATCAGAGTAGGCTAATCGAGAAGTTTAGAGCAGAGATACATCATAGTAAAGGTGATATTTTGTCAGTACTTTATAGATCTGTAATAGACAATGAAGTTGTCATTAGAAGATAATTTCCTATTGCTTTTTAACAATTGTAATAGAGTTTTTGGCTAAATCTCTTAACAGAGTAAACTTGACAGTCATATGTAAATCTCTTAACCGAGTGCACACTTCATTAGTGTTGTTAAAATCCTATAACTAGGTATACCTAGCTGATCTAATATGTTACTCCTAATAGGGTAAGATCACCAGAAGTGATCAAAACTTGTAGCCCTAATAGGAAAACCTTTTCTATCTACAGTAGTGAATAATTTGTGGGTGTCATCCCCACAGTAGTTTTTACCTTCTAACAAGGGTTTCTGTGTTACCAAAATACTTGTGTTATGTGACTGTTATATTGTTGATTTCATGTTATTTGGTTTCATAAGTTGAATGGATGAATGATACATATATTAGAAGCAAGGTATTTTGGAAGGTTATCATTGTTTTATATTGTAGATTTGAAAAGTTAATAAGTTAAAGTTTTTGCGGGCACTGATTCACCCCTCCCCTCTCAGTACCCTATCTCTCCTAATTCCATCAATTGGTATCAGAGCTCAGTTCTCTTATTTGATAGTTTAACCATTAAAGGGTAAAGTTCTAAAGTCATGGAGAGGTATAAGCTAGAAAAGACTATTGAGAATTAGAAGATTCAGATGCAGATGTTTATTGAATAGTACAAGCAAGCCAAGGAAGGATTGAAGAAATTACTGGTTGAAAGGAAGAACCTGGCTATTCTACAAAATGAGATCAGTTATCACAAAGAATCAATTGATGATATATTTGATCATGTTGGATCTAATTCTAGAAGCATTTATGATGGATTTGAAAGCATAATCTCTAATTTGTCTGAAAAGAATCAACTTTTAACATAACAAGTGAAAGCATTGCAAATTGGTCAAGAATCTCAAATGATGAGAATGGTAGAGACAATGAACAATGCTAGACAAGCCAAGCAAGAAAAAAATCTGGCTATTGATGACCGAAGACAAATGACTGAACAACTTCAAGCAAAAGAAAGTTAAATACAAAGAATCACCGATCACCATTTTCAAGTATCAAATCAGATGATGATTGTGAATCAAGAAGTAAACTGATTAAATGGAGAATTGTCAAGAAATCTTGAAGAAGTTGCAAGACTTGGAGAGGAGAATGAGAAGTTGAGAAATGAAGTGAAAACTCAACAGCAACACAATGAAATGAAGAAATTGGTTGAGGATAGTTCTAAGAAGATTGATGACTTTTTGTTTAATCAAAGAAGATTTGGAAATAAAGCTGGTCTAGGCTATACCAACGAAGGAGAATCATCACATCAAGCTGAACAAGTCAACACCAATCGAATTCAAAGACCTAAATCATTGACATGTTATCACTATGGCAAAGTAGGACATACATCTAATGTATGTAGAAGCAAAGCACAAGGTAAACCTCCTATCAATCCTAAGTTCAATGGATATTGTTATTATTGTGGTAAGTTCGGACATCAAGCTTATGAGTGTAGAGCTAAACATAATGATATTGCTAACAATACTAATGTGGAGAAAATATGCTATACTTATAATAAACATGGACTTACTGCATGAGAGTGTAAGGCTAAGATGAAACAGGTATGGACTCCTAAGAAGAAAACACAATGCAAGCCGTATCAACTAAAGAGACAAGGTAACTCTTATGTTTGGGATTATAACACATGGGCTAACTATGTAGCATGTTGTAGATATGGACACATTGCAGCAAATTATAATAGGAAAAGATGGGTTGGACAATCAAGAAGCTGGACAAGCACTGGAATGGCATATATGCACTGTCATAAGGTCGGTCATTTGAGAAAAGACTATAGAGACCAAGCACCAGAGGAAAATCATGTATTTGAGAGTGGAAACACTATTGCAGATATCATGAAGATAAGGAACACTATGTGGAGAAAGGCATCTAATGAGAATGCTGAATCAAGTAATGGTGTCGGTGAAACCTCATCCACTAGATTGGGTGACATCGGTACCTCCACTTAAGGTGATATAGATATGTATGGAACTAACATTTCAAAATGATCACATTTTACATACAGTTCCCTAGAGATGTTAAGCACATACCAAATCTGCATCAATAAAGATACACTATGGTTTATATGTTTTAAGAAAACAAAGTTATACAGTCGGTAAAAGTAAGACCGAGAGTTGGTTACCCATCAGTAATTACTATTCAAGGTTCACCAAGCACACGTATCAATCGATGAAGAAATTGTGTGTTAATTGAGTGGATAAAAGTTTATAGTTGTTACCGGGCTGACAGCTATTATGAACTAAAAGGTAGGTCAAGAATTTAATGCATGAAAGTTTGAGTGGGAATATTGAAAAGTCTATAAGTACACGAGAAATAGAATTCATTTTTACATTGCAATCTTGAAGAGAAAAGATTTCACAGAAAAGAGTTCGAGCTAAAAGGATTTTCAGAAGGATTCAAGGCTACTGTAGATCAAACCAACATCACCCTTTGACAATTTTGAGTAAGTACATTTGCTACTAAACACTTTATTATCCTGTTGCTTGCTGAAATCCTAAATCGATTTATGGCATCTACATCATCCACAAGCAAATCACACAGTGTTGAGGAAGAAGTAAATCTGATTGTTAGAGTGAATTTTGACGAACCTAAGTACAAACAACACCCCAAGGTTGCATCACAAACGAATTCAATGGGCACTTTTTCTAGCATCCCAAATAGGGTTTTTTTAATAGAAGATGTACGGTCATTTATTCACTAAGAGATTGGAGAAGTAGGAGATTTTGAGACTATTGTGGCATACATGATCAACAATTGTGTGGCATTGATGGAAAATTGAAAAATAGGATATGAACAAATTGAGAAATCAGGGTTATCGTGTGCCATACACTTTGTGCAATCATTCAAAACGGACTGGATAAGGATTTTATTGAGTCGATATCATGATGAAAAATTTTGGTTGGGTAAACCAATAGAGGTCACTAAGAAAATGATTAGTAGGGTTACTAGCTACCCTACAACTGACAAGGCAAAGGCTTTCCGAAGCTCTGCCCAACCTGATGTTGAGAAGAACACTGGAGCTACATGGGATGGTTGAGCATTGAAGATTTCATCAATTAAAGACCCAGTAGTAAAGTTTGTGTCACCTGTCAAAATATTTCAATCGAGCAGACTAAATAATGTACCCTGTAGCGCAGTAGACATGGCATACAAAATTGTGAAGAAAGATCACCAGATTGATCTTGCAGAGATACTGCTAAACCAATTACAAGAAAACATGAATACTATAAGGGAAAAGAAGTCAAACACATGTAAGTTTGGTTCACTCCTTGTTTGTATATTTTTCTATATACAAAAGTATCTCCCTGGCTATGGTAAAGTAAATTGGACAATAGATAAACCGATAACTGTATAGATTACTGAAAAGATGAACAAGTTAGGAGATGGTTTGAATAAACATTTCAATGAGTAATTTAAATAATTTCAGACCAAGATGAATCAATGAAGTAGAATTCCACGTGAATCAGTTGAGAAATTTAAGATGGATATATGTTTTTTAGTAGACATAGATCATTCCATGATAAGAGTAGTTGAACCTAGAACCAAATGGCTAGCACCTATGGGCTATGAAATGAACTATGATTTCACATTGAAATCTATTGAAGCACTGCTAGCACTACCAAAAGACCCCAAGGCCACTAGGTTTGGAACCTATGAAGAAGCTAAGTCAAGAATCTCGACAGGATTGGCCATTAATAAAATGTCTGGGAAGGCTAAGAAGATGAATTTTTTTTTAACTGAGAGCTTTGAGAAGGATGAAAACTCATCTGAGGAGTCACTATTTGCACAAGCAACTGAAGGTCAGTTAATGTTGGATGACAAGGTGTATGACAGCAAGGAAACTAAATCTGATGAAGAATAAGAAGCTACACCGGTTCCTCATCCTAAAGCTCCAAAGAAGAGGCAGTTACTAGTACAAACAAGTGCTTGGACAAGATCATCAATTGTAGCTTCACCACCCGAGAAGAAGGAAGCAAAGAAGGTAATAAAATGAAAAGCAGCTACATTGACAAAGACCTATGCAAAGAAAGGACCCAAGGTTGAAGTTGAGGCACTGAAGAAAAGGAGAAGACTGATAAGAGGTAAATAAGACCTTGAGGATATTGAAAATGAAGATGACATTAGTCAATTCAAAGTGGTCAGAATCATGGTAAGGTCAATAGATGAAATCATTGAAGATATAATTGAGAACGGTGACCTTGCTGATTCGAAACTTAGCAGATTTGAAAAAATGTCAAATGAGGATCAAACAAAGATTGAGGAGGTAGTCATCCAAATGATGATAAAGTTTAAAAGATTTCCATTAGAATTTTCACTAACAGTACCAAAGGAGTTGGATGACAGAATAAATAAAAAATGGGTTTATGCACTAGACACCAAGAAGAAAAAGAGAGAAAGATCTCTAGTCAGGGCAGCCCCACATCTAAGCCTAGCAGAAATTGATGAACTCATGGTTAATCATCAAGCAAGATTTTCTATAAAGAACTGAGCCATGATGATACTAGATGAGAACATGGCGGATGTAGAGGAGATTGGTGATTCCCTATGGAGATCAATTTTTAGAGCCAAAGAACAAGCTGAGCAAAATGTAAACTTAAATCTATCTAAAAAGAGACAAAATTCCAAAGGAAAAGGTATCTACATTGATTATACTACAACAAAGAAGTCAAAGGACTCTAGTATATCAATTACCAAGGTAATTGATATCACTGAAGAAAAAGAAGACATAAATATTTCATAGGATACACCGAATCCATTAGAGATCCAAATGAAGAAGAAAATCGATGATGGTGTACACATTGAGGACATCACAAATGGTGATCCTGATGATAAGGATGATGAGAATGTAAATATTGCACCAGAAAACACTCAAGATGAAGCTCAAGTCACTAATTGTGCATTTACATCATTACCGGGTGAACTTCCTATACTTGTAGAAGCAGTAAAAATTCTTTCACAAGAACAACCTGATGACTCAGACCCTGAGCAAAATAAAGACACCACAGGGGAACAAGACACTAAAACACTTATAGAGACACATAAGTCTAAAGGAAAAAAAGAAACTACTATAGAGACAAAGGCACAAGATGAGCCTAAGGCAACCGAGGTGACCCCACCTGACACCACATCTGAGGCTATGGATAATCAGGTTACCGAGGAATAGAGGAAGGAAGAGAGTGTGTCAACCAGGAAGGATACTCCAAAGGCAGAAGACAAAGTTACTGTCACCATTATGAAGAAGTCACCCCTTGCACCAGAGAAGAAGAAGAAAAAGAAAGCAAAAGGGCTGGTCACTCTAGATGAAGTTATCATAATACCCGAGTGTGATCCGAGGACCCTTAGTCCTGCAGAATTAAGAAAATATGAGGAACTATGTACAAGAAAGGCAGCACAAGAAAATTTGAAGCAAGAAACCAAATGCAAAGAAATATTAACCAATGTTAGGGATATCTTACAACAAGTCATACCTGAAGTGAGCATTGATGAAGATATTCCTATTATAGATCAACTTGCTATACTTACCGAGAAGATAAATGCCCTAGATAGTGATGCTGAAAAGTAAATTGAAGAAAGGGCAAAATCAAAGATTCAGGACAAACTGGTAGAAAGAATCAGCCAAGAAGTGGCAATAAACAAGGTCAAATTATTTGAGGTAATAACTGAAATAAAATCTATAACCCATTTAATTTGTCAATTCTTACTGAAGCTATGCACTGTAGAAACCTTCACTATTGAGATTAGTGAAAAGATCAAAGGTCTGGAAGATGACATCAAGACCAGTGCAAATGCAACTATAACCAAGCCCCAAACTATTTCAAAGCACATTCACAGATTTCAGGATCTCAGGTGGTTGATAGCAGATCTCAAGAAACAAGAAGAATAGATCACCGATTAGGTCACAGAGTTATAGACAGAACTCCTTCCATACCTGAAGATTTTTGAGAAAAATATTGTCAAAGCGGAACAACTTGTTGCAAGACCAAAAATTTCAGTGTTGGATAACATCTTTGACATGCATGCACAAGTTGGTCTTGAGCATATTGCTCTCACCAACTTGAAAGAGGAATGGGAAAACCTCTTGGAGTCACTTAAGAAAACTCATCAGAACTTTTTTGACAAGATGTGAGTATACAGTTAATTTTTTTGTATTTGGCATTACTATCAAAAAGGGAGAAATCAATGTATATGTCAATATGCCAAATATGTACATAGATGCTATGTGTACTACATATTACTGAGAGCATGCATTGAGGGGGATTAAATAGAAATTTTGATAAATATATATGTATATGGCGGAGATATAAGTTATATATAAATTTTTTTGTCTATATACATTCAAGTTTTGATACTAATGCCAAAGGGGGAGATTATTATCTCTATTGAGAATTAAAGGTTGTCATTAGTATCAAAGCTTATCTACAATATTAGTCAGTTACTTAAATTGAGCTAGTCGGTAACTAGAAGCAAAAGAGACCAGTTAGTTAAGCATATACACTGAGCATCAGATAGTTTACCAAGCACTAGTAGACACTGACACTGAGCGATAGTAAACATTGAGCACCAGTATACACTGAGTAGTTTATATAGTGTTTACCGATGATCACAGGAAACAACATAGTAATCAAGAATGACACATTCTTCTATGCAAACGGTTACACCGGATTAGGAAACATATTACCAAGATTAAGGAATATCTTTTTGTCAAGATACTCATTAAATGCAATGTATATCTTATGTAATAGTTCAATCTAGGTCATTTTTCTACACCGTAGATTTTAGGGTTTTGTCTAAGATGTGTAACCTAATTTTGTTAAAGTGGCATAAAGCAGTATGCTATATAAATGTATGTTTGCATCATTTGTGATATGAACTGATGTATGAATTAAGGAGCACTTGAATCAATTACCTAACTTCAAGTCTATCAGTTGACAGAGCATATCAATATTCAGAAGTTTATCAGATTAAGAAGAATCAGAGTGGGCTAACTGAGTAGTTTAGAGCAGAGATACATCACAGTAAAGGTGATATTTTGTTAGTACTTTATAGATCTGTATCAAACAATGAAGTTGTCATTAGAAGATAATTTCATATTGCTTTCTAACAATTGTAATAGAGTTTGGCTAAATCTCTTGACAAAGTATACTTGACAGTCTTATGTAAATCTCTTAACCGAGTGCACACTTCATTAGTGTTGTTAAAATCCTATAACTAGGCAGATCTAGCTGATCTAATATGTTACTCCTAATAGGGTAAGATCACCAGAAGTGATCAAAACTTGTATCCCTAACAGGAAAACCTTTTCTATTTGCAGTAGTGAAGAATTTGTGGGTGTCATTGCCATCGCAATTTTTACCTTCTAACAAGGGTTTCTGCGTTACCAAAATACTTGTGTTATGTGACTATTATATTGTTGATTTCATGTTATTTTCTTTCATAAGTTGAATGGATGAATGATACATATATTAGAAGCAAGGTATTTTGGAAGGTTATCACTGCTTGCTTTTGTATATCTGAAAAGTTAATAAGTTAAAGTTTTTGTGGGTACTGATTCACCCCCTCCCCTCTCAATACCATATCTCTCCTAATTCCAACATAATCTACAAATTAGTAAACTTGAGGAAAGGTTACTAAGATAAACATGATATGAAAATATCAAAATATAGGGAAAAAGAAGAGATAAGAAAGGAATGAAAGTCTATAAGTGAAAATAAAGGGAAAGAGTACAGAAGGAACATGAAGAAATGATAGTGTAGGAAGGAAATATTAGGATTTAGGAAAAAAAAAATAGGGGATTAAAGACTTTTAGGAGAAGGCGTATGGTTGTAAGGATGGATGAAATCTCACCTAAGCCTATAAATAGAAACAAACACCTTCATGAACAAAAATTTAATAAATATTTTAATATTTAGGGAGATCAAATAATTTTAAGAGACATGTACTATCAAGGATGAAAAAATACCCCTGAGCGTATAAATAAACTGAAACACCTTTATGCATATAAAGTTAATGAAGATTTTTCTAATAAGACAACATGACCAAGAAATAAGGGGAAAGATCAGTCTAAACCTATAAATATACAGTAAGGGCCAAGTGTTTAAGAAATATAAAAAAATGATTATGAGAAATCATAGATCCTTATGAAGAAAGCTAAGAGTTGAGGTTTCAAGAAAGTTCATGATCATAAACCAACTTAAGGGGAGCTGTACATTCATATCAAATTAGAGATATTCAATTTGAACATTTAAGGCAAGATTTTAAATAATTACTCATTTTTTAAGTACCCAAAAATAAAGAGTTCCCCACCTTGACATGAGATGAACAATTTTTCAAAGGACAAAGAACTAGATCTACTCCTTAATTATGACTATGAAATAATGAAAATATTATAAAATAAAAATAAGATAAAAAATTATGTCTTTATTTTGCATAGAGACAATGTGAAATGTTGTATAAAGGACAACACTATCTAGCTAATCTAGTATTATATGATGGTATCATAGAAATTATATTATGTTCAAATTGACATCTATCTTTTGCATCTCTTGTTAAGTGGATATGAAGAAATATTTTCTATCTTTTGGATCAATGACTTACAATACCTCAATTTATTGTCAAAAAATTGATTTTTGTATTTAGATAATGTCATGATAAGTTTTCTATTGAGTCCAAATAAGATTAAACATAAGATTTTGTATCCTCATAAATATCCCAAAACTATGGCATGTATAAACATTAGAAAACACAACAAATAGTGGAGCACAATAAATACAAACTTACTTATTACTAGAAAATTAATTGTCATTTTGCATTAACTATATGCATCTATTAAGGATGAACACCACTTCCACTCTAAACATTTTAATCTTTCCCTACCACATCCTACTCCAAATATTTTAATCTTTCCCTACTACGTTAGTTGATTAGTGTAAGAATTTGCAAATAGAAAATATTGAACCAAGATCAAGAGGTTGAAGAAAAGTACAAGAGAGAAAATATGAATGCAAGGATGGATTGAGTAGATCCAATGAATTAATGATATTCACCAATTGATTTGAGTGAAATGATTACATAATAGGCCTCCTTATAAAGGAAAAGTGATATGAGAGAATGATAAGGAGCTAATAAGCTATCACCTATGCTAGGTGTAATCACATGTCCACCAAATGTGGATCATCCTCCAATATGCAATAAAGTATGTGCATTCGATTAAGATGATAATGTGATAAGAGCAAAAAAGGTGGATCTCACACACAACCAGGTATGTGATGAAAAATATCACATCAAAATTGGAATTTCTCCTACACCATGTGCTTAATAGATGTGCACACTCCTAGGTGTCTCAATCACAAACTACTATGCAATGCATTAACCTAAGTAAGATTAAGTAAAGTGTAATTAGGAATAATTAATTACACCAACACCCCCCCTTAAGTGCAACTTAGGGGAATGCACTTAAACTCACAATGCAAGATGGCTCCCGGATACTAGGCCATGTTAGGTACCCATGTACAAGATACATGAAATGCATAACTCTGAAAAAGTGGAGAAAGAGGGAAAACCTCATGGGAAAAATCCTCCCCCCAAAAAAGAGAAGAAAACAAGATGCATGGATGGATGGAGTGCTCAAGACCCCCCAAGAACTACATACATCATGTATATACAAAGAAGTATCCCCCCATAAGAAGGATAGTTGGAGACATAATATCCCCCCATAATGTAGAAGCTCCCATGTTGATGAAGAGTACCTGCAAACAATAGATCAACCAATGCTTACAAGAAACATGTCTCCCCTTAGGAAGAAATAGATACATCAAATGATGAAGAAGCCAATCCATGTGCAAATGGAATGAGGAAGAAGATGAAGGTCTCCATAGAGGAATCTCTGAAGACTGATTAATAATCTCCAAGCTCAAAGAATCTATCACTTCATGTGACAAACCAAGTGAAGAAGGAGAAGAATCAAGTACACCAATCTCCAAAGAAGGTGAAGAAGTATCCCCATCTATGATGAAACTGTCATCAAGGGAAAGAGAAACCCCCTCATGTATGTCTTCCAAATCTACATCATGAGAATCAAAAAATGCTGAAGACGCATCCAAGTAGTCATCACACTCTGCAAGATCTGAAACACTATGATCATCCTAATGAATGGTAGAGCCCATGTCTGAAGAAGTAGGAGGTGGAGGAGTAGGAAGATCAACACTTGTCTCAACAACAAAATGATTCAAGTGCCCCAAGTTCTCCTCACAAGGATCCCTTGGCAAAGGGGTGGGTACATCATGTATATCATCATCATTATCAATAAAAGTGGAAAAAGAATACAAGCATGATGTATGATCAACAACTCCCATAGCTATGACATCTCTAGTCTCCATGTCCCTAATGTAGACTTAGTCAGGAGTGAACTCAACAATTTTACCTTGTGCCCCATGTGTAATTTTGTAAATAGAAAGAAGATTAATGGTCAAGGATGGTACACAAAGAACATCGTTAAATGTCCCCTCTCCCATAGGAATAGAACCTTTCCCACAAACTCTCATGAATGTGTTGTTACCCATCAAAATATTAGGAGAATTAAAAGGCTCAAAAGAAGAAAACATATCCATAGAAGATGCCATATGATGTGATGCACCTGAATCAAGAAGCCATTTACCTTGCTCAGGATGTGTGGAAGCCATGAATGCTTGTCCTTTACCTTTATCTTTGGATGATGATGGAGATGTAGAAGATGCAAAATGTGTAGAAGAAGGAGCAGACACTGATGAGGGAAACTTAATGTTGTGTTTCTGAATAATGTGAGTTAGCTCATCAATCTTCTTTTGAAAACACTTATGCTCATCATGTCCTAACTTTTGACAATATGCACATTTATCTCTCTTTCTTCTAGATGGTTCCTCTCTTGAAGAGGACTTGGATTCAGTACTTTTTGGTGAAGAAGATTCATTATCCTTTGTCATGAGGCTTAGGATCCTTATTGTGTTTCTTTCCTTTGCCATTAGAAGCCTTTGATGTAGACTCACTTGCAATCAATGCTTGATGTGTGGAAGGCTTCAACTAACGCATGTGTGCCAACTTTTCTTGTTCCCTTGTGAGTTGTACTGTAAATTCATCAAGAGAGGGCAACTTGTATGCATTACCAAGAGCATCCATAGTAGCATAGAATGTAGAAACAAAGATAGAATAATCAGGACCAAACTTGGAAAGAATAGAAAAGATCAATTGTTCACCCCCTTTAACAATGCCACATGAAGAAAGCTCCAATCTAATAGTATTCAACTTAGAGAAAAAATCTTGAATATTGTCAAAATCTCTAGGATTAAGACCTATGAGATCATTCTCTAATCTGAATTTTTTAATCCTATCAGGTTTACCAAAGAGTCCTTCCAATGTGATCCAAACATCATGAGGATGTGTGCAAGATGCAATATGAAAGTGCAAGTCACGAGAGATGGATGATCTAAGAGAGCCAAGTGCTTTATCCCTTCTATCAAATCATTTTCTCCTTTCTACAACACTTGTTTGAGGTTCTTGATCCTACCCAAGAGTCATTCTAAGCAATCCAAGACTCAACAAATGATCACTTAAATAATCTTTCCAATCATGGTAGTTATATGGAGTGAGGATTTTAACCTTTGAACTATCCATATTAACACCAAATAATGACTGATAACTACTGATAACTCTTTCAAATAATTGATGCAAATCAAAAAACTGAAATCCAAGGATTAACCAAGTGCAATTATAGCCCCAAAATGACCTATTGCTGAAAGTGATATGTCTACCCAAAATCACTCAAATTTGATTACAGATCTGGAAAGTAGATGAAAAATCATGCATTTTTTAAAAAAAAAATTCACCTCAAAATCTTACCGTATGTGCCCAAACGAAGCCCTGGAAGTTGCAGAAATCAGGAACAGATAGGAACAGTCAACAAGATCTACAATTTTTGACAAATCTGGCCACAAAAATGTAAAATCAATACCACCACTAGAAAATTCAAAAAATTTTACACAATTTCAAAAAAAATTGCACCTGATTTAGAGCCCGGATGACCAAGTTATGGCCTCTCAAAGATTGACTATCAAATAAAAAATTAAAATGGTGAAGGTAGATAAATTTTCAAACCCTGATGATGTTAGCAATCTATGGGGTTAAATTTGATGGTCAAACTAGCGTAAAAAAAACCTAATTTTGCACTGTGACGACGGCTAAATGACCGTCAATTTTAACATAGCAAAAAGATGACAAGCAAAAAAGAGCATCCTTTAGTTGACGTGTTTGATGAAAAAGTAGGTCGTACTATTTCATACAACTTGCGTGGTGGTTGCTGACTGTGTGGTATAGACATGATCTGGTAGTGACGTTAGATGCGGTGATGTGGCAATCAACCACGTGGCAGATGCTGATTGGTGGCTGGCTGGGCTGATGTGTCTGTCCATGGTCTGCTCTCAAGGCGCCATGGGGCGCTGACTGGGCATGGTCGGCGAATGTGGCACGGCCGCGTGAGCGGTTGCGTGGCATGGTTTAAGTGTGCCACGTGTCCTGTCAGGGTCATCGTGGGTGGAGGCATCGCTACCGCGTGTCTATGGTGGTGAGCGGCATTTTGAGATCAGCGGCGGTGCAGGAGAGCC
Organism: Chamaecyparis obtusa; assembly: GCA_027943335.1. Taxonomy (NCBI): domain Eukaryota; kingdom Viridiplantae; phylum Streptophyta; class Pinopsida; order Cupressales; family Cupressaceae; genus Chamaecyparis; species Chamaecyparis obtusa. The sequence goes on along the minus strand of BSBK01006360.1, from coordinate 40,500 downwards.
GCTTGAGTGGCGGAGGTATGTGGTGGTAGGATGGGATTAATCCCACATTGGCCACGCGGGGGCTTTCAAGCCTATTTATAAGTGCAAACCCCCGTTAGCATACCAAACATGAGAGGTTTGCTCAGGGTATGTGTCCCTCTTGTGTGCAGTGGTGTGCGTCAGTTTTTATGTCGAGATGTGACCGGTACTCTCCGACAAACAGAGAATATTCTCTGTAAAATAACGAGATTCCAGAGCACTAACCAAGCCCAAATTTTTGTAGAGACTAATAATAATAAATATTTTTAAATAATTGCAGAATTAAAAAAAATATTTTTTTTTGAAAAATCATACCGGAGAGCAGATCGGGCCGTATGGCTCGATTTGCTAAAAATTTTTTGCCTTGATTTTGACTTTCACCAAATATAGGTGAATTTATAATCGATTTTAACCGAAACAGCCTCTCGAACGCAATGGTGAGGTCAGATCTGCTCCAAGACGCCTCTATCGCATGCTGGTTGCCAGATCTGAGATTTGGACCTTCAAACTTGCAAGATCTCTCCAAATTGGCTAATCTAAACACTTCAATAGCTCTGATACCATGTAAGAATTTGCAAATAGCAAATATTGAACCAAGATCAAGAGGTTGAAGAAAAGCATAAGAGAGAAAATATGAATGCAAGGATGGATTGAATAGATCCAATGAATTAATGATATTCACCAATTGATTTGAGTGAAATGATTACATAATAGGCCTCCTTATATAGGAAAGACAATATGAGAGAATGATAAGGAGCTGATAAGCTATTACCTATGCTAAGTGTAATCACATGTCCACCAAATGTGGATCATCCTCCAATATGCAATAAAGTATGTGCATTGGATTAGGATGATAATGTGATAAGAGCACAAAAGGTGGATCTCACACACAACGAGATATGTGATGACAACTATCACACCAAAAGTAGAATTTCTTCTACACCATGTGCTTAATAGATGTGCACACTCCTAAGTGTCTCAATCACAAACTACTATGCAATGCATTAACCTAAAAAAGATTAAGTAAAGTGTAATTAGGAATGATTAATTACACCAACAATTAAAATGACATAATGCTATTTACATGTATATTATAGTTTGTAGTGTGTAGTAAATTGGAATTAGATATTAATATTTTAGAAGATAAATCAATTATTTTATAATATAAAATATAAAACTTATTTTTTTTTATGATAATTTATGTTATGTACAAATTATTTTATAAATAATTTATTTCTTAAGAATATTTATTAGATCATATCATAAATGATATAATATAATAGAATAATTGTTATAAATAAAAAAAACTTACACCTAAAACAAACTTTATACTTTGTAATAGAAAATTACCAATGGTCAACTCAGAACCTACGATTTTATATTGATCAAACTAAACTTTTTAACTTTTAAAATTCATAGAATGCTCGTGCACTTCTTCATAAATTTTAACTAAATTTACAATAAATCAGTCAATTAGCAGTTGCAGAATCATACTTAAAAACAAAATCTTCAAACTTAAAGCAATTACAAACAATACTGATCAGTATTTCAAAAAGTAAAACAAAATCCAAATGGAAGGCGATCAAGAGCAATGGATGTAGTCGAGAATTATAACGAGAGAAACAATGAAAGCATGATCCACACCCGGCTGCACCATCACCGAATACGAGCTCCTCTTCAACAGTACGTTTACCACTGTGCATTTCTTCTTCATCTGATTCGTAACCAAAACAGACGTTATTCATCTCCAAACACAACTCAACAACCTAAATCTTACCATCAATGTATGAAAGAAATTTAAAACTTGTATGATAATATTCGAAATGTCTATTTCATGTAATGATCACGATTCATTCTTAATTATTCTTTTCCTTCAAAAGATTACAGAATTCCTTGATCAAATAATCAAAGATTACAATGTTTTTCTTATCTTATATATATATATCTGAAGACTTTAAAAAAAAATTCATACAAATAAAAATTCATACAAATCTGATATTATTAAAAATAAAGTAAAAATTAGGGGAAAGGTATCAATAGTAGCTTCATATCTAATAACTGTTTATTTATTGTCATAGTGATCTTTAATAATGGTTTATTTAATTAATCTCACAAATAGGATCATTTATTTACTAGTAGTTGATCATTTTTTTTTCTTTTTTTGACTTTTTTGATTCATGATTGATTCATTTGTCCATTACTAATAGAAATTTGTGAGCCACTTCTAGAACATTTGTGCACCACTAACGGAAATTTGTGAGCTATAAGACTTGTGTATCAATGAACACTTTCAATTGAAATAACATATAAAAACAATAATTTTTTTTATATCAAAATCAATATACCATTTAAAAGATATAAACTCCCAAATTAACTATAGCCACTACTAATACCTTCCCCCAAATTTAAAAACTAAGAACATTGAAAAAATTACAGAATGAAAAGAATTACTAAATATTGCAAAAACTTTATACTCCTTACCTCTGCAACGACTCGATCGCCTTGATAAATTGTACATGATCGGTTGAAAAAGCTACTCTTGACATGGAAATCACAGAGGTTTTGATCCTTATTATCAGCCATGAACACATCAAGCGCCGTCTTCAGCTGAAACACCGACGATTTTTTCACAGTGAAGGCAAAATTCTGACCGTTGAAGCCGTCGTCGTTGAATACTTTCCATAACTTGTGCATCGTGAGTATCTGCAATGATTTCCAATTAAACCCTGCAATTTAATTCACCAACATTAATTAGGGTTTGTTAATACCTTTTTCTTCATGATGAGGGCATTTCCAGCTACATCATGCAGAACACGGCGGCGATGGAGGCTCAGGGCTTTTCCCGAGGATCTGAAAACGATGTTACCGTTGGAGTCTGTGACGGTGAAGTCCCCCCCAGAGAGAGTGAGGAGATTCCTCTCTACGGAGAATTCATTGATTTTTTGAAGTGGGTATTCCATTTCTGGAAAAGCAACTTACAAATGATCGAACTTGAAGGAAATTAGGGTTCATATGCTCATGAGATGATCGCAGATGAAGCATTTGAATCCTTCAGGGTTTGAAGCGAGGCGTTGACAATCTTATGCTACTTCATATTTTATTTTTTCTGCAATTTCTATGGGATAGAATTGGTCTTTGATTTATTAAAAAAATTGAGTAGATGCGAACGAGCTTATAAGAAATAAGATTTTATTTGGTGTAAAAGTCACACAAGATAAGCTCGGACTTTGTTCAATAGCGTGTAGGCATCTGAGACGATTGAGAAAGTAATTGGTCAATATTCCAGACTTCTTTAAAAAATTCTATGAAAATTGTCACTCCTGAACTAATTGGAAGATTTGAAACTGTCTACGAACACTGACCTCCAAGGATGTTGCGGTAAATTAGAATAATTTTCAGAGATTCTATGATTCCTTAAACACTCTGTTATTTTAATACGATACTAGATATAAAAGCTTGGCACTCCCAATATCTGCCATCCCACATCGCCTAAGGTACTTCTCATTCAAAGTCATCAAATAATTTTTTATTTACTTATTTTTGGCCAAATTTATCTTGGTTGAAGTTTTACAGGGCCATATGACTTTTCATTTAAGAAATCATTATTTTACCAAAATAAAGTTTTATATCAGTTTTAAAATATTTTGAAAAATATGTTCTGTTTGGTTGCTGGAATTGATCTGGAATTAGAAAATGAGAATTGGTGAATTGGTATAGGCTAATTATAATTTTGGTCCAAAATGAGCATTCTGCAATTCTACCTCAGAACCTAGAATTAGAATTGAGGCATGGAATTGGAATTGAGAATTCAATTTTGAGAAGGGAAACCAATTCCCGTTTTCTAATTCCAGGTCAATTCCAACAACCAATTTTATAGAAAATGGGTGAGGATAGTCACCCTTCAAAGTTTTAGGTAAAATAGTGTCATAGAGAGTTATAGACCTAGTAATGGGAGGTGGGTCACGGTCTTTTGATTTTCACATTTATATATATTTTTTCTATTAAAATGAGGTTTTAGTAAGTAGAGGTGTCATCTAGGTTATTTTTTTTTAATTTGCACTTTCATAGGAGTTGAGAAATAATTGTAATAAGAGAAATGGCTAAGGCAATCTAAGGGAATTTTTGACTATCTAGCTAATCAGATCTCCCTTGGAAAGTTGTTGGGGACAAAATAAATGTTAGAGGGAAGTCTAGAACCAAACATTTGCACCATGACAATAAACATTGTGCTCAAAATACAAGAATAATGACACATATGAGTTGTGGCCTCACCGATTCATAACTCTAGGTCAAAACATTTACCACTCTTTAAAATATTAATTCAATCATGAATAATTATACCCTAACCTTCTTCCTTCAAGAATTCATGAAACAAATTCTTATTTAATTAACTAGACCAATTCATGTTTCTCTCCTCATCTCAAAATAAAATAATAATACATCATTTTCATATACTCCTTAATGTCTCCACTTGCTTACATCTCCTATCCTCATGAAATTTAAGAATATCTCAACCATGAATTCACTTAATCTAATTGTTCCATCCACCTTCATCTTTCTCATCCCTCATCACCCTCATCACATCAACATCAATTCTACTTATCAACTCTATGTAGTGGATTCTTTGGTTTATTAAAATTTCTAATGGGAAGGAAAAGAGGGCTAGCATGGTTATGAGATGATTGTAGAGGAAGCACTTAAAGCCTGTACAGTTGAGAGTGAGATGTTGATAACCTTATGCCATTTCATATTTTAGTTTTTCCTACAAATTCTATGGAATTGAATTGGTCTTTGATTTATTAAAAAGATTGAGTGGATCAAAGCAAGCTTATAAAAAGTCAATTTAATTTTGGGTGTAAAAGTATTAATAGATGTGTTGGGACTGCTTACAATAGCGTATAGACTCATAAATTTGGAAGAAAAATAAATACTACAGACTTCATTTAGAACCTTAATGAAAATTTTTAGTCTTAAAAAAATAGCTATAAATTTTTTGGGAACAATGAATTGGAGATATAAAACTACTCACAAGGGTAGCTTTTCTATCATGAAAAGAAAAAAAATTCCAAAATAGGGTAGAGCACAAGAAACAAACTACCGTTCAAGATTATCTTTCTAGAAGATAATTTCACTGAACTTTTTTTATCTTAATTAGAGTTTGATAAGATTTTAGATAGGAGATATTTTCCACAGCAAGTCAAATTGTGATATTGCTATCAAGATTCTCATGAGAGATGGGTTCATGTGAACCACTACTCGTGAAACATAGGTCAATGAGTTTGACTTAAAAAACTACACAGTTGAATCTTGATAGCGATATCACAAGATTTTAGATAATTAGTAACTATTTAATATTTTCTAGATGGGCTAATCATAACCCAAGAAGTGATACATTCTATCCAGCATAATAAGCAATCCAACATGATTATAAAATTGGATATCAAGAAAGCCTATGACAAGGTCAATTGGAGATTCTTGATTAAATGTATGGAGCAATTTGGGTTTTCTAAAGCATGGATCAATTTGATATTTTATTGTATTTCAACTCTGAAATTCTCTGTCTTGGTGAATGGATCACCACAAGGCTTCTTTGAAGGCTCTAACGGCATCAGACAAGGAGATCCATTATCGCCATTTTTATACATAATTATGGCTGAGGCATTAGGGAGAAGTATGATTAGTATGCAGGATCAAAACCTAATCAATGGCATCACAATATCCTCATCCATTCAACTAGTTACTCACTAACAATTTGCAGATGACATTATTCTCATGGGTCAGGGGAGTATCCAGGAAGCTAAGCAGATTTCCAAGATACTAGATCACTATGGACAAGTTTCATGGCAACTAGTCAATAAAGAGAAATCAATGGTCTTCTTCTTTCACACAAAAAAGAAAATCCAATAGAAAATTGAAAAAATTCTGGAATGCAAATCAGGCTCTCTCCCATACCTGGGCATCCCGATTGACAAATCCCTTAGAATATCATCAATTTGGAAACCTCTGAATGAAAAGATGGACATGAAGATGGATAATTGGAAAACCAGATGGCTATCTTGGGCTAGGAGATTAGTCATGATCAAAGCAACATTATCAGCAATACCAATATACCTAATGTCTCACCTTTCACTTACCACAGAGGGATATATGGATATGGTGAAGGAACTTAAGAAATTCTTTTGGCAGGGTACAGATACTAAGAGGAAATTTGCATTAATCTCTTGGGATAAAATATGTAAACTGAAATCTTCTGGTGGCACTGGCATTAAAAATCAATTATGGTAGAACCAAGCTCTAGGTGCAAAGCTTTATTGGAAAATAGTGAATAATCAGGATTTCAAATGGATTAGAATTCTCAGAGCTAAATATTTAGGCAACTTTAATAAGGAAGATATAGTCAAAATTAAAGAGTTCTCAAAAGGCTCGAGAATATGGAACTTCATAGTTAAGTCAAGACATATTATTAACAATAACATATCTGGGAATATCAAAGATGGAAAGGAAGCAAGATTCTGGGAAGACTCTTGGGGTGGGCATCCAACCATCAACTCACAGTTAGGCCCCAATCAGATCAGTCATATTTGTACTTCATCCTGGGGACCATATCTCAGTGACTATATCATTCCTTCATCCTTTGTTGCTATAGATGGTTCTTGGGAATGGAAAGACTTCTCATCACTTCAATTAGATGCAAGAGAGGTAGATAAGCTCAAAACATTGATCAAAGATAGGCCCTTTCTTCTCAAACAAGGAAAAGATGAAATCATTTGGAATGGGGCAAAATCAGGATCCTACAGTGTCAAAGAGGGTTACAATCTTATAGCCAAATCATTCACATCTAAAATAGAAGAGATCCCAACACAATTATGTTGGAACAGGGTTGGACTCCCAAAAGCTGGGTTATTTATGTGGGCGACATCCCAGGGTAGAATTTTAACTGTAGATAAATTTATTAAGATGGGATATCAAGGTCCATCCAGATGCATTATGTGTTTTAAGAATGAAGAGGACGTAAATCATCTATTATTATCCTGTCCCTTTGCTATAGATTGTTGGTACTGGCTATATTCAAGATTAGGATGGTCATCAGCCCCCCAAAATAATTTACTCCAGCTTTTGATATCATGGCCATGAATCATGGGAGGAAGTTTATTCAGTAATCTATGGATGATCTCTCCATCAATTCTGATTTGGGAGATTTGGAAAGAAATGAATAGAAGATTATTTCAGGATAAATTTTTGAAATTTGAAACTATAATTAACAAATTGGAGGCAGCCATAGTTGAGGTAATGAATTCCCGGATCCAAACTCAATCAGCACAACACAAATTCTTTACCAGTTGGGATGATCAGATGACAAAAAATTGGTTTGGGTTAAAAACTCCAATCACCATAGGGAGAGGATATACAAGAAATCAAGAACTAAGGAAGGCATGTGTCTGGAAACCCCCTCCAATTGGATGGTACAAATTAAACTTTGATGGAGCTTCTAAAGGTAACCCAGGCCCCTCAGGAGCAGGATGCATCATACACTCTACAACTGGGAATGTGATTGCCAAACAAGCCATACCATTACCCAAAGATACCAACAATATGGTAGAATTTAATGCACTATTGTCTGGACTGATACTAGCTCGAGAAGCAGGGATCTCAAAGCTTGAAATTGAGGGAGACTCACTGATTACCATCAATGCAATCAAAGTCAGATCAACCCCAAATTGGCATCTTATGGCAGCTTTAGAGGTAATCTTATAGTTAATGGATAATTTGGAATCAAAAACCATTAACCATACTTTCAAAGAAGGAAACACTGAAGTGGATGAGTTGGCTGACCTGGCAGCTAGAGGAACAAATTTGAAAATTCTATCTGATGTCAGCGGAGCTCATTGAATCTAACCACTAAATCAAAATGGTCAAATTAGGTCCTGATATATTTTTGCCTCAGAAGTTGACAAAATGGCTCGTTGTGGTGATAAGACGGGGAGTTTAGAACATTAAATGAGGAGTAGGATTAGGACAAGAGGAGTAGATATCTAAGAGTGGCGGCATCTGGACATGAGTTATCTTCTGGTGCCGAAAACCTTGGTTGTTTTTAGTCATTCACCTCTGCGTAATTAAATCTATGACACCAACATTTCCTATGTGTGCTGCTGCGATCGTGTTGGGACCAAGTCTTTATCACGTCAGTCATCGCTAGGTCGGGGAATGAAGAAAGTCTATCTAGCGACTGTGAGTTTGCCTTTATTGCTGAATCTGAATGGTCGGACCTAGTTTTTGGATGAGTCAGAGGATGTTGACATGTCAGAGCATCAATGGTGGTCGCTAAAGCACAAGGGATTTGTCAGAGCTATGTGAAATCATGCTGGCCGTTGATTCTTCTTTACGGTGTAGGGTTTCAAACTGTGGGTCCATGGCGACACGTATGCACAAATGGTGCTCCCCTATTGGCCGAAGGAAATAAAGAGGTGGAGTGTTGTCAGCGGGGCTTGTGTTAGAGATTTTGATTGATGGTTGGCATGTGATCACATGGAATATTCTCAACCCATGCGATCATGCGCCCACTGTCCGATAAGCAAAATATGAGATGGAATGTTGTTAACAGGGCTTGTGGTAGAGATTTTGATTGACGGTCGGCATGTGATCACATGGAATATTCTCACCCCATGCAATCATGTGCCCACCATTTGATTAGATGCTGATGGTTTGTCTGCAGTGGGACCGTGTGATGATTCATCACTGAGGTGTCAGGTTGTGATTGGCTGAGCTGGAAAGCAAATGTTGACACATCAGTGGGCTAGACTTTTCAGTGGGGTCACAGCATGGATGATCTGATGGTGGGTGCATGTTTTGGTAGAGTCTTGGAGGTTTACAAGAAGATGCGACGACCGTCGATCTTCTTGATGCGGGCCCAGTCAAAGTTCTTGCTAGTTCACGGATAAAGTGGGCCCTAAGGTTTGTGGTGAGTGATGGAGGCTTGTCACATGTTCACATGAGCCAGTTTTGTGTTATGCGATCATGCGACAAGCCCTTTTTGGTAACTTTATGTGGTGGCGGTTAACGGTGGTAAAGGGCTACGGTGTGTTGCATGTTCACATAGCCCTTTTCCTGGCTATGTGATCATGCAACAACTGTTGAAGATGCTGTTGCAGAATTAAAGGTGGGTCCATGTGTCGGGTCTTGCCGACGTATTCTTTTCTGATTGATTAGCAAGCACTGTGATGGATATGCATCGTGGGTCCCATAGCCAAGGGCAAGTAACAGTGGTGAAGGTTTATGGGGTGTCACATGTTTGCACAAGCCATTTTCAAACTATGCGATCATGTGAAAACCATTAAGGGAATGTCGGCGTTGCGAAGTTAAAGTTGCTAAGCCTGTGAAACATGATGATCTAATGGTGGTGATATAAAGTAGATCTCAGTTTAGATGGTGACCATTGATAGACTATTGGCACCCTGAGGATGACCGTTGCATTTCAAGTTCAAATTTGTAGAGGATTTTCACGACAAGAAGTACCAGAATTGATGGCTTTAGCAGCGGTTTTCAACTGGTTTGGTGGTGCAGTTATTGCTGACTGATTCAAGGGGCTCAGTGACCATTTGTAATGATGTTTTGTACCTGGTGGACTAGGTTTTGAGCTCGTGAAGCTCTTTGTAGGTGCTGATTTGTACTGGTTTTCATGGCTATCCCTGGTGTTCTGTACTGAAGAAATTAGAAGCAAATATCGGTATCAGCTGATTACTGTTGTTGAAAGTTGAAATGATTTCATTCTGAACATTAGGCCCTACAATAGTGGGCTTGAACTGATGATAGATACTTTGTTAATTTATGTTTATATTTATATATATAAAAATCCCAGCTTCGGCCCTTCATCGATCAAAAAAAATAAATTAGTAATTTGTTATAGATTTTGTGGATTAGGAGCTTTCATATTCTTATATATAGTAAGTGTGCAATCTTAAAAAGACAAATTTGGACGTGTGCAAAATCAAATAAATTATGTTTTTGTTGGGTGCAAGATATAGTTTGAGTCTCAAATTATTTTATTTCTTTTGTTGTGCATCCTTTTGGTACCAGAGCCTCAGTGTTTTCTTCTGCTATGCATCATTTTGGTATCAGAGCCTCAGTGTTTATGATCTTTGGCCATGGGTATTGAGACTTGAGAAGTTAGTTCAAGACTAGCAGAAATGGTTCATTTGGGCAACTATTTTGATCCCTGTCGTTTGGATTGGGCTGACCAACAACCCATGCTAGATTAGCAAGAAGTTTACAAATGCTATCCCTTTGCACATTCATTTGTGTCCTGTATCAAGTCAAGTGTTGTGAGTTATTTTATGTAGTTGACACCACCTGACTTTGATATAGTTCACATTTACAATGGTATTCTTGTGTCAAGGGATGTATCCTAGTGGCATCTTGTTATTGCATATAGAACCGAGGAGGGATTTTGATGAAGGGTGCTCCCCTTAATACCACAAACACATAATAGAAATAGAGAAACCACAACAATATGCAAGAACAGAAAATTGGCTTCTTATTATCTTCACAAATGTGGAATTACAAACTTTTAGAATTACAATATGCAAAGCCACATGGGCATTCCCTTACAATATTCTGTAGGACAAAGCCTCGAATCAATACCCAGATCTACTACCCAGAACTATTCTGAACTGCCTAAGACAATAATACAGCCTTCCTTATATAGGCAATTTTTCACCGCCTGGGAAGGTTCCAGAAATTTAGCCAATAAGGCCGACCAAACTTAGAATTATTTTATTTTACATTTCATTACATCATAGTCGGCTCAAGATAACCTTTGAAACCCAAACAAAAATTTTGAAGAAAATTATTTTTCGCCATTTCAGGTGGCCCAACTTCCGAAGACCATAAGTCATCACCAGTTGACCCGATTGGCTATTATAACCCCATTTCAGAAATGCCACGAAGCGCTCTACAGGCTTGATCAATGCAAGCACCCATCACCCAAATTTTTGACCTCATCCGGGGCCTCTAAAGCCTTCAAAACTGAGTTCAAAGTTTCTGTACCCTGCTGCCAATACCGAAAATCTTCAATATCTTCCAATATACACTTGATCTGGCAATGAAACTTTACTGGCAGACTTATATGACCAAAATGAACCTCCAAGAAAGAAATCAGATCATTCTGAGCACATACGAAAATTACCAAAAATAGTAACTTTCCATAAATAGCAGCTCTGCACAAAATAGCCCTTACTGAAAATAAAAGCAAAAATATTTTTGGGTGATGCAAGATTGCTCTTACACCCAGGATGCTCTTGCATCAGACACCCAGGGTAATTTGAGAAGTGACTCTGTCACGACTCAAGTGTGCAGAGGAAAACCAAGACGGTTAACCTCCACCCTTGTTAGCCATGATGAATCTTCAACAGGTAGTCCTTTCCACTTGACTAGATATTCTTCATATGTCCTGTTCCTTGTGCTTCTGCCAACACGACTGTCCAGTATATCCTCGATCTCCTTAGTGTCTGAACTAGTTGCTGGAATACTCCACTGTGCTGCTGTGATCTCATCTTCAATATCGCCTTCATGATACTCTGTCAGATCTGAAATGTTAAACATTGGTGAAATATTTAGCTCGGTAGGCAATTCTACCTCATAGGCATTTCCTGAATCATGTTTCTTCAGTATCTTACATGGTCCAAACTTTTTCATTTTCAGCTTGTTATATGTACCAACTGGAAACCACTCCTTCCGCAAATGAACCATGACTTCATCACCGACCTGAAATTCCTTATACCTCCTTTTCTCATCTGCCTTAGCCTTATACTGTGCGTTCATCTTGGTAATATGCTTCCTCACCTCCCCATGGATGTTCTGCAAGTGTTCTGCAAAATCCTCAGCTTCAGCACTATTTATTTCTCCTTTATCTATCTTCCTCAATTCAGATGCATTTCTTGGACTACTTCCATATACAATCTGGAATGGTGATTTACCAGTGCTCCTGTTGACAGAATTATTGTATGCAAATTCTGCCTGTGGTAAAATCAAATCCCATCCCGTTGGCTTATCTCCAACCAAACATCTCAGCAAATTTCCCAAACTCCTATTCACCACCTCTGTCTGTCCATCAGTCTGTGGATGATGTGATGAACTGAACTTCAAATCTGTCTTCAACTTCTTCCACAATGTACGCCAGAAATATCCAACAAACTTAGTGTCCCAATCTGAAACTATGGTCTTTGGCAAACCATGAAGTCTCACTACTTCTCTTAAAAACAATTCTGCTACATGAACAACATCATTAGTCTTCTTGCAGGGAATGAAATGTGCCATCTTTGAAAATCTGTCAACCACCACAAAAATTGAATCATGCCCCCGCTGAGTCCTCGGTAAACCAAGAACAAAGTCCATGCTGATATCCTCCGAAGGCTTCTCTGGTACAGGTAATGGCTAATACAATCCTGTATTCTGCTTCACTCCTTTCGCCATCTGACATACTCTGCAACTCTATACAAACTTCTTCACATCTTGCTGCAACTGCGGCCAATAATAATTCTCACTAACCAAACCAACGGTTTTATCACGACCAAAATGTCCAGCCAATCCTCCACTATGCTTCTCCTTGATGAGATTCTCCCTCATAGAACTTCGTGGAATGCACAACTGACTCCCTCTGAATAGCATATCATCCTGGATGATGAAATCCAACCATTTCGTCCTGTCTAGAGTAACAGGTTCTGTACAAGCTTTCCAAGCTTCACCAAAATCAGGATCCTCTGGATACAAATTCTTGAGTTCCTTGAACCCAACCACTTCAATCTGCATTTCTGTCAGCAATAGTTGCCTTCTGCTAAGAGCATCTGCAACCCTATTAGACTTTCCAGTCCTATGTTTGAAAACAAATGTATAACTCTGCAAAAACTCAACCCATTTCAAATGCCTCTGATTCAACTTTCCTTGACTATTCAAATATTGCAAAGCTTGATGATCAGTATACAAAACAAACTCCTTAGGAAGCAGATAATGTCTCCACTTCTTTAATGCCTGAACTATAGCATAAAATTCTTGATCATAAACAGAATACTTCCTCTTGGCATCATTTAACTTCTCATTGAAATACGCAACAGGTTTACCTTCTTGGCTCATAACAGCTCCTATTGCAGTACCACTAGCATCACAATCTACTTGAAACACCTTATTAAAATCTGGAAGTGCTAAAACAGGTTGTTCTGTAACTTTTTGTTTCAATAATTGAAAACTCTTTTCTGCCCCATTAGTCCACTTAAACTCTTTTCTATCCCCTCTCATTGTTTCAGTCAAGGGTCCACAAATACTACTAAAATTTTGGATAAACTTTCTGTAAAAGCTATCCAAACCATGAAAAGATCTTACTTCAGTAGCACTCCTTGGAGTAGGCCATTCAAGGATAGCCTGTACCTTCTCTAGGTCCATTTTTAGACCTTCTGCTGAAACTACAAATCCCAAATACACTAACTCTTTCTTCACAAAACTGCACTTCTTCAAATTAATCAACAATTTCTCTTCTCTCAGCTTCTCAAATACCATACGAATATGCATCATATGCTCCTCTAATGTCTTACTAAAGATCAAAATATCATCTAGGTAAACAATGACAAACTTACCCAGAAATTCTTTCAGAACCTCGTTCATGAGCCGCATGAAAGTGCTCGGCGCATTGGTTAGCCCAAAAGGCATGACTAACCACTCATACAGTCCTTCCTTTGTCTTGAAGGTAGTCTTCCATTCATCTCCTTCTCTGATCCGAATCTGATGATATCCACTCTTCAGATCTATCTTTGAGAAATACATAGCTCCACTCAAACAGTCCATAATATCATCCATTCGTGGCAATGGAAACCTGTACTTGATTGTGATCTTGTTTATTGCTCTGGAATCTGTACACATCCTCCACTCTCCATTCTTCTTTGGTGCTAATACCGCTGGTACAGCACAGGGACTCAGACTCTCACGGATCAATCCTTTCTGTAACAGTTCATGTACTTATCTGTTCAACTCTTCACTTTCTGCTGGTGTCATTTTGTGTGCTGCCTTATTCGGCAAACTCGCTCCTGGGATCAAATCCATCTGATGACTGATCTTCCTTACCGGTGGTAATCCATCAGGTACATTATCAGATACAATATCCTGAAACTCATTCAACAAATCTGCAACCTCTACAGGTACATCCTCTACTTATTCTTTACCAGCTTTTGGAATTAAAGCAAAACATACATGCTCATGCCTCATACCATCTAGGATTTTCCTTCCATCAACAAATGTTATTCTTGCATTACCACATACCTTTTCTTCAGTCTCCTTCAATAGTTTTAGCTTATGTCGCACTCCATCCTTTGTCAGGGAATAGGTATTCGCACGACCATCATGTACAGCACATCTGTCAAACTACCACGGTCTACCCAACAACATATGACATGCATCCATAGAGATGATATCACATAGTACCTCATCTTGGTACCCGCCGATCTTGAACTTTACCAGGCACTGTTCACTAACCATGACCTTGTGGTCATCCTGCAACCAGGCAATCCAATATGGATGTGGGTGTTTCTGTCTCTTGAGCTTCAACTTTGTCACCATCTCTTCTGACACCAAATTGTCAGTGCTTCCACTATCGATAATCACATCACAGAATTTACCCTCACACTTGCATCTAGTGCGAAACAGGCTCCTCCTTTGTTCAGGTTCATTCTCACCACTTAGCAAGACTCTTCTACTAATTAGCGTTTCTCCTCTTTCAGCATCTTCAGAATTTGATGATCTAGCATCTTCATCGACATGCGCAACTTTGGCCTGGCCTTCATTTCTCCTATCTGTTCTGCCTTGGCGCTGAGGGCATTCAAATGCCCTGTGACCTTCGTCTCCACAGTGAAAACATGTTCCACGGAAGCCACCTCTTCCAGATCCTTGTCCTCTTCCTCTTCCTCTTTGATCTCTATTATTCTGATCCTGGAAGCGATTGAAATTATTTCCTTGCTGATTCTGACTGCTACTGGCCTCATCCTTCTTTTTCAGATCTTCATTTCGGCCACCATATGACCGTCCACCAGATCATCCACCGCGACCTCTTCCATTTTGTCTACTCTCAAACTTCTTGTTCAGCTTTTCCTCTACTTTTAGGGTAAACTGGTATGCCTCTTCAATACTATTCATTCGAACCAGATTCAGCTCCTCCTGAATGCTTGACCTTAACCCATTAAGGTATCAGGCAACTTTCTCCTTATCAGCTTGTGCATGGCCTGTTCTGATGAGAAGTCGATAGAACTCCTCTGTATACTCCTGAACAGATCTTCCTGCTTGCTTCAAACTCTACATTTTCTTCAGTAGGTCAAGCTCATAATCAACAGGAATGAACTGTTGCTTCAATTTATCCACCATCCGATCCCATCTCGTGATTTTCTCCTTTCCCCTTCTATTTCACTCCAACTGAATCTCCTACCACCATATCTTCCCATGACCTTTCAGTCTGGCCTTCGCAAATTTGACCCTATCAGGATCCTCAACATCTTCATACTCAAAATATTCTTCACATTCATAGATCCAGTCGATCAATTCCTCTGGGTTAAGATTTCCAAAAAATGTAGGAACCTCAATCTTAGGTCTTTTCCAAATCTTGGAAATCGTCCGAAAAAGTCTTTCTTCCTCCTGGTTCACAATTTCAACTTCTCCTTCTTGATATTCTTCTTAGGCTTCATCCTCGCTTTCATCTCTGACATTAAGATTCATTCCTCTGCGAATCTCTTCTTGCAATGCTCGCACTTGTCTCTGCAGCTCTCTAACCTCAGGTGTCACAGCACCAGCTCTTCCGCCACGTTCTCTTCGTGGAGGCATTTTCACGATGCGCGCTGAAACCCTAACCACGGTCCTGGTGCAAACTGCCTCACAGTCGGCGATCTATTTACACACTCAAGAAAACCTGCTCTGATACCACTTGATGAAGGGTGCTCCCCTTAATACCACAAACATATAACAGAAACAGAGAAACCACAACAATATGCAAGAACAGAAAATTGGCTTCTTATTATCTCCACAAATGTGGAATTACAAACTTTTAGAATTACAATATGCAAAGCCACATGGGCATTCCCTTACAATATTCTGTAGGACAAAGTCTCGAATCAATACCCAGTTCTACTACCCAGAACTATTCTGAACTGCCTAAGACAATAATACAGCCTTCCTTATATAAGCAATTTTTCACCGCCTGGGAAGGTTCCAGAAATTTAGCCAATAAGGCCGACCAAACTTAGAATTATTTTATTTTACATTTCATTACATCATAGTCGGCTCAAGATAACCTTTGAAACCCGAACAGAAATTTTGAAGAAAATTATTTTTCGCCATTTCAGGTGGCCCAACTTCCGAAGACCATAAGTCATCACCAGTTGACCCGATCGGCTATTATAACCCCATTTTGGAAACACCACGAAGCGCTCTACAGGCTTGACTAGTGCAAGAACCCGTCACCCAAATTTTTGACCTCATCTGGGGCCTCTAAAGCCTTCAAAACTGAGTTCAAAGTTTTTGTACCCTGCTGCCAATACCTAAAATCTTCAATATCTTCCAATATACACTTGATCTGGCAATGAAACTTTACTGGCAGACTTATATGACCAAAATGAACCTCCAAGAAAGAAATCAGATCATTCTGAGCACATACGAAAATTACCAAAAATAGTAACTTTCCATAAATAGCAGCTCTGCACAAAATAGCCCTTACTGAAAATAAAAGCAGAAATATTTTTGGGTGATGTAAGATTGCTCTTACACCCAGGATGCTCCTGCATCAGATTTATTGTTGTTAGCATTTTTGTTCCTATGTTTGTCGTATTCTCTATGGTCATCACTATTGGACAAGTCATCGTATAATGGTTGCAATGTAAAGATTTGTTGAAAGAAGGCATCACTATGAAGGTTGCTCTCAAAAAATAAATTAGTCATGGTAAAATGTACATAACTTTCTTATTTCTCAACGAAACTAAGAAATTTAAAATGTTCTAGAAAGCTAGGTGTGAGGAATATCCAAACCCTTAAGTCATTTTGAAGACTCTATTCTATTAGATGAGAAGTTTCAAACAAAAGGTGATGGGTTTTTACTAAAATATGTGTAAGTTTATGTTGGTTGCATATTTGAAATCTTTTTTTTTCTAAATTATCCATGATATAAAGTGAAGGAGAAAGCATTCTAGTTTTACTTTTAAAAACCAAAATTTTTATGGGAAGAAGATTATTTTTTAGTCTTCTATCATTATTGGTCTCTGAAAGTGAAGAAGTCCTAGTCAGTCGGAGACAAGATCTTCTTTGTCAAGAGATGTCACTTAGAGTTAGAGGTTGAGGAAGAGGAAGAGGTCCAGGAAGGCAAGCTGCCAATGCAGAAATTCTCGAAGGAATGAGATGCATGGAGGCACGATTGGAAGCCATGGAAGTTGCACAAAGAAGAGGAGCCGACATAGGAGATTTCGGTGATGAAGAGGTAGAACCTTAAAGGAAAGACAAAGAAGAAGGAGTTGAAACAAGAATCGTTAGAGAAATTCTGGGAGCCAGTTCCAAGCCAAGGTTGGAAGTGCCTATGTATGAAGGAAGCCTAGATGCCGAGGAGTTGATCAATTGGATCAGTGCAATGAATAAGTATTTTAAATATTAAAATGTTTCTAATAACAAGAAAGTGAAATTCATGGTAACCTGATTGAAGGATCATGCATCCCTATGGTGGGATGGAGTACAAGATGAAAGGATGCAACAAGCAAAGGTCAAGATCAATAGTTGGGACATAATGTTGGAAAAACTAAAAGGTAA
Source organism: Chamaecyparis obtusa (assembly GCA_027943335.1). Lineage (NCBI taxonomy): Eukaryota > Viridiplantae > Streptophyta > Pinopsida > Cupressales > Cupressaceae > Chamaecyparis > Chamaecyparis obtusa. The sequence continues at coordinate 22,668 of BSBK01006360.1, read as the reverse complement.
ATTACAAAATATTAGACAAAAGGACATGACATCTAAGGATTACATGAAAGAATTTTATAGGTTGGCCATTAGAGTTGGTCACATTGAAGATGATGCTAAAAAAGTGGCTAGATATCTCAATGGACTAAGATACAATATTCAAGATGAAATTAACCTTTTTTGTCCTAGAATAGTGGAGGAAGCATACCAATATGCTCTTACAACCAAAGAGAAATTATCAAGGAGATAGACACAAAGCTCAAGAGGGAAAAGTTAAAGTTTCAGAGGAAGAGGATCAAAAGGAGGTAGAGGAAAATGGAAAGCGCAAAAGGAAGAAGCTAGTAGCTCACATCACCAAGAACATACATATCCAGGTAATGACACTTTTAGAGGAAGTCCTTATTCAAGAGGTAGAGGTAGGGGATTTCTTGGAAAATGTTTTAAATGTAACAAATATGGATATAGATCTTATGAGTGTCCAAAAAATCCTACCACAAGTCAAAGGAGTGTACACATTGTTGAAGGTGAAGAGGAGGAAGATGCACATGAACCTGTCACTTATAATGATGAACCTGAAGTTGGTGAATCACTCTTAGTGAAAAGGGTGTTACTCAAACCCAACAAGGAGGTCATAGAATCACCTCAAATAAAGCATTTGTTCAGAACAACATGCAAGAGTGGAGGAAAATGTTTCAAAGTCATGATAGACAATGAGAGCACATAAAATCTAGTTTCAACAGAGATGGTGGAGAAAATAGGCTTGAAAAAAGTAACACATCCTACTCCTTATAAAGTGTCATGGTTGCAAAAAGGACATCAACTCTTGGTTAATGAGAAATGTAAAGTGGATTTACAAATGCCAACTTACAAAGATCAAATAGTGTGTGATGTTATGGCCATGAATGTACGCCACATTTTTCTTGGAAGGCCTTGGCAATATGATAGAAAGGTTATGCATGATGGGTGATACAATACCTACACTTTTGAGAAAGATGGAAAGAAGCACATTCTTACACCCCTAAAGGAGGAATGAGTTTCCATTGAACCAAGCTCTAGAGTGATGCTAATGGGTGGTAAGGAATTTTTACATCACATTAAGAAGGAAGAGGTAAACTTTTCTTTGATACGAAAGCTTAAAAGTGTAGTTTCTAGCACAAAGATAATTTATTTTCTTGAAGAAATTCAAGATATGTTGAAAGAGTATAAATACATAGTAGTGGATGATCTTCCTAATGCTTTACCTCTATTAAGGAGTATCAAACATCACATAGACTTGATTTCGAGAGAAAATCTTCCAAATAAAGCTACCTACAGGATGACACTGAGGGAGAATGAAGAGCTTAAGAAATAAGTGCAAGAATTGTTTGAGAAAGGATTGATAAGGGAAAGTTTAAGCTTGTGTGTAGTGCCAACCATTTTGAGTCCTAAGAAGGATGGAAGCTAGAGAATGTGCATAGATTCTAGAGCAATCAACAAAATCACCATCAGGTATAGGTTTCCTTTTCCAAGAATTGATGATTTATTGGATTATTTAAGTGGGCCAAGTATTTTTCTTAAATAGACTTGAAAAGTGGCTACCATTAGATTAGAGTTAGGGAAGGTGATGAGTGGAAGACAACCTTTAAGCCAAACCATGGTCTCTACAAATGAATAGTTATGTCATTTGGCTTAACTAATGCACCAAGTACTTTCATGTGTCTTATGAATGAGGTCCTTGAATATTTCACAAGTTTGTCATGGTATACTTGGATGACATCCTAGTATATAGTAATTCAAAGGAAGAACATTTGAAACATTTAAGGATGATATTAGATAAATTGGATGAAGAAGAGATACTAATCAATCTCAAAAAGTGTACTTTCTTGAAGACATAATTGGTTTGCTTGGGATTTTTTTAATCTCACAAGAGGGACTAAAGATGGAAAAGGACAAGCTAAAGGAAATCATTGAATGACCTACCCCTAAGAATATCTTTAAGGTAATAAGTTTTCATGGATTGGCCAATTTATATAGAAAATTCATAAGAAATTTTAGTGGGATTTATGCTCCAATAGTGGATACCATTAAGGGATATTAAAAAATAGTATATTAGACATAAGCTACTAATAAAATTTTTCATATGATTAAAAAAGAAATTACAGAGGAACCTATCTTGTCTTTACCTAATTTTACTAAGCCTTTTCAAGTTGAGTGTGATGCTAGTGAGACTGCTATAGACATTGTCCTCGGTCAAGTGGGAAAGCCTATTTCTTACTTCAATGAAAATCTTAATGATGAAAAGGAGAGATATTCATCATATGATTGGGATTTCTATTCAATCATACAATAATTAAAGAAATGGAGGCATTATCTCATGCAGGTAAGGAATTTGTTTTGTTCATTGACAACCATGCTTTGCAATTTATCAATAGTAAACATAAGTTCAACAAAAGACATGTCAAATGGGTTGAATTTTTTGCAAAGTTTTACTTTTACCATTAAACACAAGAGTGGTCAATCTAATAAAGTGGTATATTCTTTGAGCAGAAGGAGTTTGATCTTGTAGAAATCTCAAGTAAGTATATTGGGATTTGATGACTTGAAGGAAATGTACAAAGAAGAAAGGGACTTCAAAGAAGCATATAAATCTTGTTTAAATCCACTTGATAGTGATAGAAGTCCTTGGATGTAATACATGATACATGATGGTCTACTATTCAAAGGCAACCAACTTTGCATTCTAAGAAGTTCCATGAGAGAGAGAATCTATTGAAGGAGAAACACAGTGAAAGCTTAGTGGGGCATTTTGGACAAGATAATCTACACTAGCTCAATTAAGTTCATATTATTATTGGCCAAGTATGGGAAATGATGTTAAGAAGTTTGTGGAGAGGTGTAAAGTATGCCAACATTCCAGAGGAACCAGCTAGAATGCAAGTTTGTATCAACCACTACCAATCCCAAATAGACCATGGGATTCAACCAGTATGGACTTTTTACTCGGTTACCAAGAATGCATAAAGAAAATGATTCAATATTTTTAGTAGTTGATAGGTTTTCTAAAATGGCTCATTTCATTCCATGTACAAAAAAAACTTATGTTACTAATATTGCAAATATGTTATTCAAGGCTATAGTTAGACTACATGAACTTCCTAGGAGTATTGTCATTAATTGAGACACTAAATTTTTAGGACACTTTCCGAGGACTATGGAGGAAATTGGGCAATAATTTGAGTTTCAGATTGGCTTACCATCCCCAAATTGATGGTCAAACATAAGTAGTCAATATAAGCCTTGGAAACATCTTTCAAAGCTTAGCAAGTATGTATTCAAAACAATTGGACTTGGTAATTATACAAGATGAGTTTTCATATAATGATTCTCCTAACAGAAGCAGATGTATTTGTCATTTTTAAATATTGTATGGTATGCATCGTAGAGGAGTGTATGAGCTAAGAAATCCAAGTAAAATGGAGAGGAGTGCTGATGGTGAGGATTTTGCCAATGTAATCCAAGAATTCCATGACCAAGTGAAAAGGAAACTTGAGGAAAGTACCATTAAGTACAAAAGGGGAGCTGATATGAAAAGGAATCAATTTTAATGTTGGGGATCAATTCCTAGCTCATCTTAGGAAAGAAATATTCTCAAGAGGAGAATGTAATAAGTTGAAAGAAAAGAAAATTGGTCCTTGTCGGGTTCAACAAAAGTTCTCAAGAAATGAATATGAGATCAAGCTTCCAAAAGGCATTGAGATTTCTCCTATATTTAATGTTTCAGATCTATACCCTTATAGGGATGAGGAAAAAATGATTCACGGCCCTGAAGCAACTGAAGAATAGGTCATCAACTGGGAGCAGCAGTTACCAAAGTCCACAACAAAGCAACCTGAGTCAATCTTGGATGCAAAAGTAATAATGAAAACTAGATGTAAGGAACATCTAGAATACTTGGTCAAATGGAAGGGAGACCCAACTGAAGATTCCACATGGATGAAATTTTTTGATTTATTCAGGTATGGAGTCAATATCGAGGACCTAATGAATACGAGCCCATGCACAAGTCTTTTGTTCCTTGGGAGTTTGATGCAGAAGCAACAAACTACCGTCCAAGATTAACTTTCTAGAAGATATTTTCACTGAAGCGTTTTTTATCTTAACTAGAGTTTGATAAGATTTTAGATAATTAGTAACTATGTAATATTAGTAATTTTTTACAAATTTTGTGGATTAGGTGGTTTCGCATATATATATATATATATATATATATATATATATATATATATATATATATATATATATATATATATATATATATATATATATATATATATATATATATATATATATATATATATATATATATATATATATATATATATATATATATATATATATATATATATATATATATATATATATATATATATTCTCATATTTTATTTTCTTCTGTCGTGCATCAGATTGCAACTTTTCTTTCCCCTATCACTGGGAATGCATAGAGAAATACAAATTTAGATGGAGGCAAGAAAAAATGATTGGAGGCATGGAAGATTTATTCCTTTATTTATATTCAGTATGAAAATAAATTGTATAATAAACAAAATAAAAAATCTAAAAATGCAAGCTACAAACTCATAAATAAAACTAAGACTGATTTCAAACTAAATTTTAGTACCCTAGGACTACACCCAAACACTTGAAGTTGTTCAAATCTTTTACAAATTGCTCACTAGGAGATGGGGTAGTCACTGCTCCACTATTAAACTACACAACTACTACTGCGATATTGTTTAAATCACACATAGCACAAAAAGTATTCTTTTTTATTTCTAGTTGCATACCCTCAATAAAATTTGGAAAGACATTCTTTCTTTTTTGTCAAATCCTATGCACAAAAATTCCTCCTCAAAATTTGAATTTAAAACTTACCTAGCAATATTTAATTTACTGACTATTGGGGTTGCACATTCTCTTCTCACATCAAGAGCCAACTAGGGATTTCAATCTCCAAAAAGAGTGTACAAACTTGGGAAACATTTACTTGTTATCAGTAGGAACATGTTCATTCAAAGCCATCAAATAATTTTGTATTCACTTATTTTTGACCAAATTTATCTTGGTTTAAGTTTTACAAGCCGACATGACTTTTCATTTAAATAATCTATATTCTACTGCAATAAATTTTTATATTAGTTTTAAAATATTTTTAAAAATGCATTGTAGAAAATGGGTGAGGATAGTCACCCTTCAAATTTTTAGGTAAGATAGTGCAACCCAGAGTTATAGAACTAGGAATGGGAGGTGGGTCACAGTCTTTTAATTTGCACATTTATATATATTTTTCTATTAAAATAAGGTTTTAGTAAGTAGGGGTGTCATCTAGGTTATTATCAATAATTTTCACTTTCATAGGAGTTGAGAAATAATTTTAATAAGAGAATTGGCCAAGGTGATCTAAGGGAATTTATGACTATCTAGCTAATCAGATCTCCCTTGGAAAGTTGTTGAGGACAAAATGAATGTTGGAGGGAAGTCTAGAATGAACCATAAATAGTATGACAATAAGCATTGTAATTAAATATGAGAATAATCAAACACATGAGTTATTTCACTTTTTCCATGTCGATGTCATGGAATAACTAATTGGTACATATAAGTTAACCTAGGGGGATCTTAATGATGGTGGCTTTGTGATTTGGAATAATGTGATGAAAGCCAGAGGGGTGGCTAGTATAGGGGGCATATGCAAGATTGGGGATGCTAGGAAGATTAAATTTTGGGATGACCTCTGGCTCAGGGATAATCCTCTCTATAAAGTCTCTGAGTACCTAGATTTAATGAGCAGATGTAAAGCTTGGAATTTCAATATTTAGTTAGAGACTACTGGAGAAACAACTATTGGATTAATATTCATGAGGATATCAATAAAGCTCTCCTTGCTCAACAGATCAATGATAATAAGTAGGATGCTTTCATTTGGGGTTTGGAACCTTCTGGCATATTCTTTTTTGTGTCTACCTACAAGATTTAGAACCAACACCACCTTTTAGAGGAGGCTCCTTTCTAGGATAAAGCTTGGAATAAGCATCTCACTCCCAAAGTTGAGATTTTTTTTGGCTTTTCCTTAAGAATAAAATCTTGACGATTGACAACCTAGAGAAAAGGGGATTCTATATCCCTAACTGATGCATTTTATGCTTGGAGTATTGTGAATTAGATTTCCATCTTCTTCTTATATTCTCTTATTCTCTTGAGATCTAGAAAGTGTTGGTTCAGAGGTGGAATCTTAGCTTTGTCTTCGCCAATAATATTTAGGATTTCTTCTAGCAATGGATCACCCTTAGTATGCATAAGAGAGTCAGTTTGGTGTGGCATTTGGCTATCCCTCACGTAATCTTGAATATTTGGAAAGAATGAAACAACATAATCTTTAGGGAAACTTAGAGAAACCCAACTATTTTGGCTAACATTATTTTTTAAAGTATTCAAGAGAATATTACTATGCATGATAACCAAGTTAGAGCCTCCACAATGGAAATTGAATGCTGGAATTCATACTTGAGAAATGATAAGAAAACTAGTAGAGAGAACTAGTTTTGGCTTTCCCATCTTGAGGGTTGGATGAAGGTTAACTTCGACGATGCTATGAAAGGGAACCCTAGTAAATCTAGTTGTCAGGGAGTCATAAGGGACTGCCATGGAAACTTCATTGTTGTTGTGGCCATTCCTATTAATTTTCAAAGTAACCATGTAGTGGAGGCCCTTGGAGATTTATATTTCGTAAGGATGGATAAACAAATTAGGCTAAGAAAGTATGGCTGGAAGGTGACTCCCTAAACATTATAAATTGTTTAACTAGGAATTCCAAGGCATCATGATCGATTTCCAATATAATAGAAAAGGGTAAAGATTTATGGGGTTTTTTTAATAAATACCATGTGTCCCACACCTTCTGGGAGTCCAACTCTATTGTTGATGTGTTCACAAACAAAGGGTTTAAACTCAATTTAGTGATGACTTGGAACAATGCAAAAGACTTAGATATGGACACTGTTAGTCTAATTAATCATGATAAGACTAGAAGTAAGGAAGCGATCCATATAAGGAATGATGAATAGACAATAGAAAATGGGTAACGTCACTTTTAATCAAAGACAGCTAATGTTATTATAGAGTAATTATAACCTTTCCTTTTTGCATGCTTTTTGGCTATGTAATTCTGGCCTTTTAATTAATTTGTTCTAGGTTGCTATTTTTCAAAGTCTAAACGTTAAGCTTGAAACAAAAATGAAAATGAGAGGTGATTTGCATAGAGAAGAACCTGTTGACTATTTGGAGTTGAAAAAACCCTAAATTATGGAGAAAATTAGATAAGGGTATGATAACCCTCTATCTGGAAAGATTACATGGCTTTGACAAGGGAATTACTCAGAAATTCACTAACAGATGGAGGACAATATTGTAACAATTGATGGCCAACAACTAAACCTAAATGAACCCTAAATGTGGAACTCATAGCTCAAGTAACTCATTTACCCCTATTTGGTATCAAATTTTATAGAAATGGAAAAGTTTCCAAGATGACCACCATCAATTTCCCTAAGACTGCTGAAGAAAGGGATTCTATTGTTAAAAATAGGGGTTTCTTTGTTGTCAATAATATTAAGAGTTTATGGCACATGGTCATTATTGTTTTGATGGAGTATATTACCTTGAAAATTCATTTTACTAGAGAAATCTCACATCATTTTGTTCTGTTAAACCACTTCTGGCATAACGATGCTATTTCCTTCCCTTATTATCTCTTTAATTATCTTCTTCCAAGCCTTTCCATGGATAAAGAGGATGTTGATAAACCGGTTATCCACAAAGGCCTCATTTTTCTTATCCATGAATTTATAGTGAACAATATCCCTCAGAGTAGTGTTAAAACCGCCAAGGAAAAAAGAAAGAGTACCACCACTTGTAGGGGTGGGAAAGCTTCTCTGAGTAAAAAGAAGTTAAGAATGGACTCTTAGGGGGATGATAATTCTCCCCTGCCTTTGAAAAAGAAGAAGGAAGTGTTGGTCAACTACTCTGTGAGCTCAGAAAGTGAAGATACAGATCCAGAAGAAGGTTCTGCAGAGGATGAAGATGAATATTTCCCTAGTACAAGAAGAAAGGAAATTGCTAAAATGAAAACTAAGGCTTCAGATGCTGATGGAAGGATCTTGTCATCCTCTTAGGAAGAGTCCAAGGAAGTGATGGAGATATATGAGTCCTCTAGGAAAGATAACAGAGAGGAGATTGAGATGATAGGGGATGACAAAGATGATAATTCTATGGATGTGAGAGAGCATACACTAGGTAAAAAATGAGGATTTTGTTAATAAAAATGAAGAGAACCCTACTAATAATCTGAACACTAGTCAATAAAATGATGAGATCATTATTGATCTTGACCCTACTAATAGGGAGAAGTATCCAAAGACTGAGGAGAATTTACAGACTACTATGAATATATTTAATGAAAAAAATATTGTTCTTGAGGGTGATAAGGAAGAAACCGTTCTGAAGGACGCAAAGAACAAAAATTATAGAAATGAGGAGAAATTTGAAGGAGAGGAGAAACTGGATGGAGAGGACTATGATATCCTATATATGGCTGAAATTATTGCCAACTATCAAAACAATAGGTGTCTTAGCCAAGATTATGTTAAAAAGGAGGAATCTGTGTCCATGGCCATGGAGGACGTTAATGATTAAGATGACTCTTCTTTGGGTTTCATACAAACTACCAAGGCTAAATCTCTATTCTCATTCAGGATTGAAAATTGGTGTTTTCAAGAAATTTTGAAGCTTAAAGCTTTGAACAAGGATTTAGAAGCCAAATATCAGAGTTTGTTGGACAAAGCTCATAATAGGGGTAAGGATTACACCCACAATTGTACAACTCGGTAAAAATTCTTGCCAGGATTGAATGCATTGAAACCACTTTGCATAGCCTGCTTAAGTACACTATGGAAAGAATGAAATCTTCAACCTGTAATCTCCACAGGATGATTATTATGTTGGAAAATAAAGAATGGGAAGCCATGTAGATGAACAAAAATATTGGGAAAGGACACGGTGCCAGAACCAGAGCAAAGAAGAGTAAGGATACCTCAGACAACAAGGAGATTGAAAGTCTCAGGGACAACTTGAAGAAAATGATAGAGCTGGAGAAGAAGATGGAAGATTCCATCCAGAAGCTGAGAGAATGGTAGTCCCTGTTTTATTCATCTATTTTTGTTTATTTTGTTTCCTACTCTATTTTGGTGCTAGTTTTAAGGGGTGTTTTGTGTCCCCCTTAGCTATTTTTTTTGTTTTTCCACCCACTTTGACTATTTATCTATCTATGTTACTCTTTAGGTTTTAGGTCCTTGCAAAACCTATTTTTTCTTTTTTAAAACTGATTTGTACATAGTTGATTAAGGGTAGGATAATAGCAGTAATCATATACAGAGAAATAATATACCAGGGGTCTAAAAGAAACTCTTGCAATCATATAAGAAATTAAATGTAAATTTGTTTTATTAATTATGCTTAGATGAAATTACTTTCTACATTTTAATCTAGCATTTAAATGCTTCCATCAACACATATTATCATTAATCTTACATGACATCTTTGCTAATGAAATAAATATAAATATTTAATTAACTAGATAATCTTTTATCTAATATTAATAAAAAGTATATAAATTTAATTTAATCAAAACCACCTTTATTAATTGATTGAATCATGAAAAATTATATCTTGGACTTTTTCCTTGAAGAATTCATGAAATAAATGTTTATCTAATTAGCTAGACCAAATCATGTTCTTTTCCTCATCTCAAAATTAAATAATTAGTCAATAGACTTTGTATTGTGGACTTCACTATCTACAATTGTTGCCTCACATTTCTAAACCATCTTAGTCGAGCTCTTAAAACCATTTTCAAATCAACTTTCAAGCTACAAATCTCCCAAATAAATTATTATGATAAAAAATAATTGTATTGATTTTGCATTGCTCAAAAAATAAAAAATATATTTATTTAAATATTATTACTAAGAAAAAATATGCACATAAAAGGAAAAATCTATATTTTATTGTTTCTCCTTTTCATAAAAAAATATCTTTCAATATTATCTTCTTTTATTAAAATATTATATCTTTTTTTAATATTTCAAAAAAGAGAAAAGAAAAATTATTAAAAAAAAGATAAATACTACTAAAATTACCAACCTCTTGAATTCAAATAGATAATATTTTAATGACTTTGCATTGCTTAAAAAAATTAAAATATATAATTAAATATTATTACTAAGAAAAACAATGTGAATCTATATTTTATTATTATCTTCTTTTTATAAGAATATCTTTGAATATAATTTTCTTCTATTAATATATCTTTAATAACATTTTAAAAATAACTATTAAAATAAATGATAAATACTAATAAAAAATATTAGAATCAATTATCTATGTTATTGAATAAGAAATGGACAACACAAAATGCTTATCATAATTTTTAGGTCTTTGTACTTTAAAATCTTCAATCCTATGCATTATGTGTTTTGCGTATTTTGTTTTATTCTCTTTTTAACATAATTCTTTCCATTTTCATAAATATTGGTTTCTATGTAAATATCAGTTTCTATCAATAGGGATAAACAAAAGTGTGAGTATTCAATATCACTTATAGAAGGATCAAATAAGTGTTAGCAAATTGCATATTTGATTAGTTATTTGTAGTTATTTCTTTTTTATTTCAATACACTACACATTGTGCTACTGCTTTGGTAAACTTTTTTATTAGAGGGAACATATGATATTAAAAAATCCCACTCCTGATTTACAAACCATGGTTGTGACTTAATTGCATGCTCCCTCTTTATTTTCAAGTTTATACATATTGCATTTTCTTGGATGTTTCTATTTTATTAATGAAATAATAAATACTAATAAAAGATATTAAAATTAATTTAATTATAAATTATTTTATTAATATTTTAACTAATAGAAAAGTGGGGAACACCCCACAACCCAACGAGCCTCTCATTTGGGAGGTCTTGGGTTCAAGTCTTCTTGAGCCCCATGTTGATCTTGGCTTCGGCCTATTACCCATCAAAAAATAAAAAAAATAATTTTTTTTTAACTAATAGAAAAATCTAATCTTTTATTTTTTACATAATTTCCTATCACTAAATACAAGTTCTCATTATATATCATTTCCATATACTCCCTGATGTCTCCACTTGCTTGCATCTCCCATCCTCAAGATATTTAAGAATATCTTGGCCGTCAATTCACTGAATCTAATCATTCTGCCCACTTTCATCTTTTTTATCCCTCATCACAGCAAAATCAATTCTACCTATGCTTCCGGCCTAAGTGCTGAGTGACTTGTGTTGAAATTGGAAGGCCAACGGACATTTGTCTGTTTGTGCCTTGTCTTTCCAGCTGCTCAGATTGAGGTTTATAAATAAGACTCATCTCTTTATTGTAATTCATTCAGTTTGAGATTAATAGAATTCTTCTTCTCTCAGTGTGGACATAGCCACTATTGTGGTGAACCATGATAAATTTTTGTGTTCTTTGTTTTATGTACTCTGCTATTTTAATTCTGGAATTCTGGTTTCAATTCGAATCTTTTAAATCTACAATTGGTATTAGAGTGAGGTTAATCGCTGGTTGAAGATTTTGTTTTTAGAATTATGGAAGAAGTAAGAGTTCAGAAATTTTCTGGGAAGAACTACGGAATTTGGAAGATTCAAATGAAAGCCTTGTTAGTCAATAAAGAGCTTTCACTTGCACTTGAAGGAAAAGCGAAGAAACCCACAGCCATGTCGGATGAAGATTGGGAAAAGCTTGATGAGAAAGCCATGTCAACAATATTTTTGGCATTAGGCGATAATGTGCTGTATAATGTTTCAGACAAAACTACAGCCAAAGATGTATGGGATAAATTGGCTTCAACATATGCACAAACATCCGCTGTGAACAAAGTCTTCATCATGAAGAAGTTGTATAAACTTAAGATTAGGGAAGGTGAATCCATGACAAATCACCTCAACGAATTTAACACCTTGATCAGCCAAGCGAATTCAGTTGGCATGACACAAGATGATGAGAATAAGGCTTTTCTATTGCTATGTTCTCTTCCTAATAGCTGGGATGGACTTGTGATAGCCATAAGCACTTCAGCATCAACTACCAAGAAGCTGGTTTTTGATGAAATTTCAGCCACCCTGCTCTCCAAAGATTTGAGGAGAAAGAATGATGAATCCTCTTTCGGTAATGCTCTCACAATGGTGAGCACTGAAAATAGAGGAAGAAGCCAATATAGAGGTAGATCTAACAACTATCAGAGGTCCCAATCTGCAAGAAGATCGCAGTCAAGAGGGAGACAAAATGGTTGTTGGTTTTGTGGGAAGGCTGGGCATGTTAAAAATGATTGCAAAAAATATAAGAAGGCACAAGAACAAGTATTGGACAGCCAAGCAAACACAGTTTGTGAAAAGAATCCGGGCATCCTAATTTTGTCAAAAAGTGATACAAAATCTGATTCGTGGGTAATTGATTCAGGAGCTTCCTTTCATGCTTCCTATCTCACAGATGCATTTACAAATTATCAAGATGGTGAATTTGGAGAGGTGTTTTTGGGTGATAACAAAGCTTGTAAAATTGTTGGGAAAGGAGATGTTGTCTTGCATCTTGAAGGAGGAGAAAAATTACTTCTTAAAGATGTTAGACATGTTCCTCAATTAAAGAGGAATCTGATTTCTGTCAGTCAATTGTACACCCAAGGATTCAAAACTGAACTTATGGATTCATGGAAAATAGTCAAAGGTTCCTTGGCTATTGCTAAAGGAGACAAAACTGGAAGTCTCTATATTTTGAAACCCATTGATAAGGTGGGAGCTGCTTTAACACTTGTGGACAGTGATGTTGAGCTTTGGCATCAAAGGCTAGGCCATATGAGCAAGAAAGGCCTTGAGGTAATGCTGAATCGTGATCAATTACCGGGTCTCAAATCTGCAAATTTAGAATTTTGTGAGCATTGTCTTCATGGGAAACAAAAGCGGGTCAGTTTTTTGAAGGATGGACATGATAAAAGGACTACACCTTTGGAGTTAGTGCATTCGGATGTCTTCGGACCTACCGAGGTAACCTCTTATGGAGGCGCACGCTATTTTCTCACCTTTCTTAATGATAGCACCCGAAAGGTATGGGTTTATATGCTTTCTAAAAAGTCAGAAGTATTCTCAAAATTTAAAATTTTTAAAGCTCTTGTGGAAAATCAGAATGGTCATAAAATTAAGTGTTTAAAAATGGATAATGGAGGTGAATTCTGTTTGTTGGAGTTTGATAAATTTTGTATAGATCATGGTATAAGATGAATTAAGGTTGTTCCTTATTCGCCTCGAGAAAATGGGGCAGCAGAACGGTTAAATAGAACCATTCTTGAGAAAGCACGGTGTATGCTTTCAAATGCCGGTTTGGGCAAAGAATTTTGGGTAGAAGCATGTAATACATCAGTCTATTTAATTAATAGAACTCCTTCATCTCGTCTTGAGTTTGGCATTCTGGAAGAGGAATGGCTGGGAAAATAGATTTCATATTCACACATCAAAGTTTTTGGTTGTGAAGCTCATGTCCATGTCCCAAAAGAAAAGAGGACAAAGCTGGATTTCAAATCACAAAAGGGCATGTTCGTTGGCTATGGTGAAGATCAGTTTGGTTACAGAGTTTGGGATCTGGTTGAAGAGCGAATCATTCGTAGTCGTGATGTCATTTTTAATGAGCAAAAATTCCCAGCTCCTACAGAAATTGATAAGTCTGGAAATGACTACTTTTTCTCCAGAATACCTTGAAATGGCATTGATTCTACTCAACAGGGAAGAAGTTCCCTTCAAGCAACTCCAACCTCTGTTCTACATCCTCTTTTTCAATCCTCATCAAGTGAGGATGATTACTCAAATCATCTGTTCAATGAAGAACAACAAAACTTGACTGATGATAGTCAAAGTTTTTTTGAAAACAAGGGAAGCTATGAAACTGCTCAAAAGGGTGAATTCTCTCACAGTTTTGATGACAGAGAAGACACTCATGACAGAGGAAACAATCATGACATGTTTGAAAGTTGTGGCAGAGAACTAACAAATTGTCTGTTACCTCACCGCAGTCTTGAATCTCCTCACAGTGGCCATGATATTTTGTTTCCTCACACTGCCAATAGGGAAAATCCTTCCCTAAGTCATGATAGTCAACATGTTATACAAGGTTTTGACACTGCCAATAGGGAGCAGTCACAACTCCTTTATGGTAGACCAGACATAACTCACGACAGCGCACAAACATGTCACGACAAGTCTATTGAAACTCACGGTAGGTTTGGTATGACTCACGATAGTCATCACCCGCGTGAACTTCCTCACTCCCTCACCGCTCCCTTTCATACCGAGACGTCACTAAGAATCAGTGCTAGTCCTCTTCATAGTCATATGAGTGATACCTCGCATACTCATGCTAGTGTAGACTAGCGCGAGCCCATGGAACGGGTCATTTTTGGGGACCAGCATGAACACTCCACAGCAGATATAAGTAACACATTTCTCGGTAGAGAACAAGAAATTCACGGCAGGTCTCATACTCATCACGGTAGGGATGATAGTGATGATACACCTCTCGGTAGTTTTGAAACATCACATGACAAAATGCAAGTTCCACCAGGCAAATCACACAGAAGTTTTCACAGTCCCCTACTATCTCATGACAGGGATGATAGAGCTATAGCAGCTCATGATAATTTGTAGTTACGATTTGACAGTAATGATATAAGGGAAAGTAGTGATAGGGATAATACTCAGAACAGAGGAGTCTTATCATGTCGTAATAACTCGGGTATACAGAGGACATGCTCTTTTCCCATTTCCAAAGGTAGTCCTCATGAATTACTTACCAACATAGATCTTTCACTTGGAGAAAATGCTAATAATCAATTACAGAGAATTCATTCTCATGAACTAGATCATCCTGAATTGAGAAGATCCTCAAGACAGAGGAAAGTTCCTTCAAAATTCTCTGATTATCAGCTATTATTTGCTGAAGAGGCAGAGCTAGAGCTCTTAATTTCTGAGCAAGTTGAACCTGCAACTTTTAAAGAAGTATGTCTAAGCAATGATAAAAACAATTGGTTTGTTGCTATGACAGATGAAATGAGTTCACTTGACCTGAACGACACCTGGGATTTAGTTGCTCTTCCACCAAATTGAAAACCACTCAAGAACAAGTGGGTCTATAAATTGAAAGATGAAGGAGGAGGTCACAAACGGTTCAAAGCTCGATTGGTAGTAAAAGGATATGCTCAGAAATAGGGAATTGATTTTGCTAAAATATTCTCTCCGGTTGTGAAGATGACATCAATCTGAACAGTATTGGGATTAGCAGCCATTTGGGATCTTGAATTGGAACAGTTAGATGTTAAAACAACATTTTTACATGGAGACATTAATGAGGAGTTGTATATGCATCAGCCTGAAGGTTTTGTGAAAAAGGGGTAGGAACATCTCTTTTGCCGGCTGTAGCGTAGTTTGTATGGGCTCAAGCAAGCCCCGAGACAGTGGTATGTCAAGTTTGACTCCTTCATGCTTGAACATAATTTTATCAAATGTGAGTCTGATCTATGCATTTACTATAAGACACTTCCGAATGGTGAATTTGTTATTCTTCTTCTCTATGTTGATGATATGTTAGTAGCGGGAACAAGCTCTAAAATTGTTAATGAGCTGAAAACTAAATTGGCAAGCACATTTGCCATGAAGGATTTAGGGGCAGCCAAGAATATTCTTGGTATGACCATCACCCGGGATAGGAAGAAGAAAGTGATCACATTATCACAAAAAGAATACATTGACAAAGTAATTCAGAGATTTGGTATGGCTGATGCGCATAGTGTTTCTACTCCACTTGATTCACATTTTCAGTTATCAGCAAAATTGTGTCCACAAACACAAGAGGACAAGGAATATATGGAGGACATTCCTTACAAATCTGCAGTTGGTAGCATTATGTATGCTATGGTTTTGACATGTCCTGACATTGCTCATGTGGTGGGAGTTGTAAGTAGATTCATGAGCAATCCCAGAAAGACTCATTGGGAGGCTGTCAAATGGATACTAAGATATCTCAAAGGCACTTCAGATTTCGTATTATGTTTTGGTAGCAACAATGAACAGTTATGGGGATTCACGGATTTAGATCTTGCCAGAGATTTGGATAAGCATAGATCTACTATTGGTTACACATTCATGTTTGCTGGAGCTGCTATCAGTTGGGCCTCAAGGCTGCAACATTCTATTGCTCTTTCTTTTGCTGAAGCTGAGTATTTGGTGCTTTTCGAAGGTGCTCGGGAAATGATTTGGTTGCAGCGATTACTTGGTGAAATGAAGTATCAACAAAAGGATTATGTTCTTTTCAGTGACAGTCACAGCGCCATATTTATGGTTCACAATCATACTTCTTAGCGACGGTCAAAACACATTGACATTCATGCTCACTTTGTTCGGCATATGGTTGAAGAGGGCAAGTTGAAGGTTGAAAAGATTGATACTAAAATCAATCCAGCAGATGTATTCACTAAAGTTGTAAACAAAGAGAAGTTCGAATGTGCAAGAACTTCTCTTGGACTTGTTAAGCTGAAGTAGATCAGCATGTAGAGCAGGGGAATGCTTGATCAGCTGGATTATCCATTGACTTCCGGTGGGAGTTTGTTGAAATTGAAAGGCCAATGGACATTTGTCTGTTTGTGCCTTGTCTTTCTAGCTGCTCAGATTGAGCTTTATAAATAAGACTCATCTCTTTATTGTAATTCATTCAGTTTGAGATTAATAGAATTCTTCTTCTCTCAGTGTGGACGTAGCCACTATTGTGGTGAACCACGATAAATTTGTGTGTTCTTTGTTTTATGTACTTTGCTATTTTAATTTTGGAATTTTGGTTTCAATTCGAATCTTTTAAATCTACAACTTGCCGAGATCCCTTTTTTGTGAATACTGTACTTTTATATTATTAATAGAAAAAGTCTATTCAGCAAAAATAAATAAAAATCAATCCTACACATCCACTCTATATAGTGAATTCTTTGGTTTATTCAAATTTCTAATGGGAAAAGAGGGTTAGCATGCTCATGAGATGATTGTAGAGGAACCACTTAAATCTTGTACAATTTAGAGCGAGTCGTTGATCATCTTATGCCATTTCATATTTTATTTTTCTACAAATTCTATGGAATTGAATTGGTTTTTGATATATTTAAAAGATTGAGTGGATCAAAACAAGCTTATAAAAAGTCAATTTATTGGGGTGTAAAAGTATCAAAAGATATGTTAGGTGTACATCCAATAACGTATAGGCTCCTCACAAATTCAGATAAAAACTTAAATATTACTGACTTCATTTAAAATTTCAATGAAAATTTTCACTCCTAAAATAATAGCTTTGAAACTTGCAGGAACAATGATCTGCGATTTCAGTTCACTAGAAGGATATCGTGATAAATTTAAATAAGTTTGAGATTTTTCTGTTTCCCTAAAGTGTATGTAACGGTGCTATAAGGGATTGAAGACACCGTGTCAAAAAATAATTCCTATTATTTCAATGTAATGGATTTTGGACTCTTTCTCTAGATTGTCAGAAGGGAGTTTCTCTCCCAAATCGCCAATGGAGCTGTTGAGAGAACTTATGTATTGAATGACTTATGTTTTGCCTACTAACATAAGAAAGAGCCTTATCGATGATTCCTTAATTGAACAATTTTTTCATTTCGACATGAAAAGTTTTCAAATTGTCTAGAGAAATGGTTAGAATGTTGATGTTCTTATATGTCTGAACTATATCCATAATTTTGGTCTCCATCAGAGTTTTTAAATTAAAATAATTGTTTATATGATGGTTATTTGTACTTTATTAATGCAACAAGTCGTAAGGAAAGAGTAAAATAAATGAATCCAGGTGTATTTTTATTTTCCAAACTTCCCCTTACATCTCTTAAGTGATTTTAGAAAATAATTGTATTTCATTGTGAGAAACAATGAATCATGGTTTTAAAAATCCTTCAAAATTTCTTAGGGCTTATAAATTTTTTTCCCTTTCACCTTACCATGAAGTGTTGGATTATATTAGGTGTTACTCCAAAACAAATCCGTATAAAATGCATCCTCATTCATAATGTAGAAAGCCATTACAACATTATGGTACAAATCTTTCAGTGACACAAAAACTAAAGAACATATCAAAATAAAAACATATGTATAGTGAAAGAATAATGGTCTATGAGAATCAATGACGAATAATATAATAAGAAGAAAATAAGTGTGCGTTAGTAGTTATCAAATAAATATAAAAAATAAGTTTAAATCATTTGTTAAAAGTATAGTAATGAAGTAGAAATAAAAGGTTGACCTCAACTTCTAAATTCAAATTAGATATTGTGGAAGTGTAGACAAATTTATTAGATCATAAATCTTAATGTAGGAGTAAACTTTATAGAGTATAAATAAGTAGGGGTCACCAAAACAAGAAATTGAATGTTCTTATTACATAAATTAGGAGGGACCTCAAACCCTTACATCAAGCCAAAAGGTAGAAGAAAAGTGTTCTTGCAAGAAGTGAATTCAATCAACTAAAGACTGAGGAAGCTAACCTACACAAAGAATCAACAAAACCAAAAATTCCAGTAAGAACTAGAATTTTAAATCTATTGTCCTAAATTGTAAGCAAATAATTTTTGTATAATTTAAGGATTATGTTGTGCCCACTCTAGTTTTTTTTCTATGGTGGGAGCTCATATGACACTTAATACATACCTAAATTCAAATATTGGTCCTCCTTTTCTTTAAAATTTGTTCAAAATTGACGTTGGATAGATTACTTCTAAATGTGTTCCTCTTTTTTTCATCCAATCTCATTGTTCGATTTTTAGGTGACTCTACATAATTAAAATGTACATAATAGGTCTTCTTACATAGACAAGGCAATAAGAGACCATGGTAAGGAGTAGATAATTTATCACCTACACAAGGTGTAATCACATGTCCATGAAAGGAAGATCATCCTCTAGTTTGCAATGAAGTATGTGCAACATGTGGAGGATGATAATGCGATATGTGCACTAAAGGTGGTTTTCACACATAAAGTACTGGAATGTGATAACAACTATCACCACATAAAGTTGAATTATCCTACACCATGTGATAATATAGGTGCAAACTCCTAGGTGTTGAGCAATGAAAACTACTATGCAATGCATTATCCTAAGTAAGCTTAAGTAAAGTGTAATTAGTAAATATGTAATTATAGCAACACCCATAATTAATTTTATCAAATAGGCCCTATATGTCTATTTGTGGTTTTCATGATCCCTTCCAATCTCAGATTGAGTTGTACTGAAAAATCCTACATCTACCCTATTTTCTTGGCATCCTGTTTAAACATTGGCTCATTCTCCTAGGTAGAGAATGTCATTAGCATTTTTTCCCCAAGCAATTTGGCCCAAGAGTTTGTGCTAGGGTTTTTGTGGGAAATCCACTCTCATGGTCATGCTACTTAACTTTAACTCCCTAAAATGATGCAAGGAGTATATAAACACCCTATCTCTCCTTAGTTTGATATTTAGAATCTATTATTAACATTCCAAATTATCATAATTAAGCTATCAAGTCCACGAAATCATGTTCAAGAGCCATCAAGTTATTAAATTTTAGCATTCAATATTCTTTAATCATCCTTCTTCTAAGAATTCAAGGCTTCTTCTTTCCATAGATCTAGCTTCTTTCCCTCGACACCACACTTCTTTTATTTTATTTCAAGGTTTATTTCTAAATAGACGTTTGACTGAGGAAAACCTCTTCATTCAACTATCTTCCCTATTTTTCTTTATGTATGAATAGGTTATAGAGCTACCAGATGGGAATCAGGAAGATTAGATACAATAAGAAGAATCCCAAAAAAATATTTAGAATTGTAAAGTATAGAATGCCATTGGCATTATATCCCTATGTATATAATGAGTTTCACCTTGTACCTTGCATTTTCGGTCAAATTTAACCTAGAAGTTAGATCTGTCTTGTGGTTTTTATTTTGTACTTTTACACTCACTATTTTTTCATATGTTGTTCTTAGGTTTTCAGTAACTTGTCTATTAATCACCTTAATTACATTATTACAGTATTTCCATTTCATTCAATCACATACTTAGTGAAGGACCATTGTTTCCACTTAGCACTTAAGTCACCTCTCAAGCCTATTGGGACAATCTTCCATCAAAAAATTTAATTGAGAAAAGGTGTAGTGCTTTACCCCATTTGCATTGCTTCCCTTTTCCTATTGTACATTTTGGTTAACTCAACTCTTTTTACATCATTTTGATTTTGGTGTTATATCTCCTTTATAGCTTGTTAAATTTCATTACTACTTACCAGTGATGGATTTTACTAAGTTAGATTGGTGTGTGATAATCTATGTTGTTACATTTATCCTTCTCTTTATCAATCACATTGAGTGAATCATAATTTCTTGTATTTCATGATGTTTTTATTCATTCATGATGTTCTTGAATATGACATTATGATATTATCAAATATCCTCCTTCCTTATAAGACATATTTCAAGAATTTTATCAATATTTTATGTGGCTTTATTATTGAAAATTTAACAAAATGCATGGAATATGTTGCCTTTGTGAGAGAATCTAAGGATAAAAGTAATATAAATCTTCCTATCATATTCCTATAATTCCAAATCATGATAATGGAGATTTGTCTCCTAAAAATTCCATCTTGGTGAGACCCAGACCCTCTTCCTCAACCTACCTTAATGGAACGTCTTAGATAAGCTAGTTTTTGTCAATCCTTGGATGACCTTAAATAACCTTCCTTTTATCAAAGCTTTATTCATAATCCTAATGTCTGGCATTTTCTTGGTTATTCTTTCTCTCTAAAAATATCAAGTAGACAAGAGGATGTTGATAAGCCTTCTCTTCTTCACAACCAAAACATGATAAGAATAGTGGTAGGACTCTTTCTAAAGATAATATTGGTCCTCCTATTCCTTCTTATTAACCTTCTACTTTAAAACCTAATTAAAATGTGGGATATGACATTACTACCTAGCAAGGTTATAATGGATTAGGTCTTGTCATTAATGAACAAGGTGTTAATGTTCCTATAGATCCTCCTACACAAGTCACTAGATTTGGTCTAGGTTTTATACCTCAAGATACAACTTTTTCTTCTTCATCACAAAAAAAAACTCCTCTTAACTTTGTCTTACCAACACCATCATTTTCATATCTCCTTTTGATGATTGTTTGACTGTAGCTAAAAGAATCTTTTGGAGAATTAAATTTACAAACCCAAAATTTTCTTTCCTTATAGAATTTTTCTAAAGAATAAAAGACCTATTAATGATGAATTTTTATGCCAAATTTCATCATAGAAATAAATATTCTCTTGTTGATTGTATTCAATTTAGACAATTTTCTCAGGGTATGGTAGATATATCCCTTTTATCCTTAAAAATAGATCTTATGCATTTTATTAATATCAAAGATATATACCTTAGTATCCCCTTCTCCTATTATGTTTCTCTACATTATGAAAATTTAGTGTCTTACATTATTGCATGCTCTTTTCTTTTCCTAGTGTGCATTGAGAGCATCATAATATGTGATCTTCCTTGTTTCCACACATTTTGGAGGAAAGGTCTCTTTTTCTCATTTTTTTTTCTCCTTTTAAAGAATCTATTATCTCTTTTTTGGTTACATATTTTATACTATGATGTCCCTCTATACATGGACTTGTTTTTTTTGGATATTTCTCTCTAAAAAGATTGACATCATTGTTTTCAAAATTCTTCCTTTTTTGGAAATGTACATCTTGTATAATTTCGTACCCTTTCTTTATTTTCCCTTTAATTTCCTCATTATGGATTTTTATTTCTTATGGTAGGTACATCTTTTCTAGCATGAGACTATTTGTTTCCCTCAAGATATTTACATCTTTTCTTAAAAATATTTTTCATGGCTCAAAGGATATGTCTAACATAAAATGATCTTCCATTTACAAGTTGAATCATTCATTCCCCCTTTTGTTGATGTTTTTTCTCTTACAATATGATATCCTTTGTTGAATAAAATATGTTTGTATTACATTATGAAATTTACTTTTGGGTTTAAAAAATTATTTTTTCTTGATAGTACATATCTACTATAATAAACTATTACTTAGGGCATGTATAATGTATTATATTTTCCTTTGCTTCATGTTTGGGGCCAAATTTTTTACTTTCTCATCTTTCTTTTTCCTTCTAAGGATCTACTTTCCTTAGTATAGTAGATTTTTTTTTATCATGTAACATTCTTTTCTTATAATGAATTGTCTTGTTTTGATTTGGGATTCTCTCTTATGTAGGAGGTATGTATCCTTGATCAAAATAACTTCTTTATTTGTAAAATTATGTTTATCCTAAACAAATTACCTTATTTTTGGATTTAGAGTATGTTATCCTTAATCAAGCATCCTTTTTTCACCTAGCTATAGGGGGTAAGATGGTGCACTCTTGTTCTCTTTGCCTCTTTCTCTTGAATATTTTGTCTTTGTTCAAGAACTCATCTTGAAGATATATGTATTGCAAACAATA